>WBMZ01005086.1:0-119090 GCA_013400975.1 Atrichornis clamosus
AACATCAAACCTGACATCATGGCAGTGACCCTGGCCTGTGAGGAGCTGAAGAAGAGTGAAAGCTTTAGTAAGCTCTTAGAGTTGGTGCTGTTCCTTGGAAACTACATGAACTCTGGCTCCAGAAACGCACAGTCTCTTGGCTTCAACATCAGCTTCCTTTGCAAGGTAAGATGAAGCTATAAAACTTTGGAGTGCAGATTCATGAAACTCAGGACACGTGAGAAAGTACCCTAAGCAGGGGAAAAACATTCAATCAATGTAATTTACTGACCGCACCTCTGTTTAATAAAGGATAGGGAAACACAGAGTAAACGTTTCCAGAATGGTCCCTGCTACAGCTGTCTTGGTGCCATGGGGATTTAAGGCAGTTTAATTTTAAGTCTGTTCCGAGTCTTCTCGAGTGTGCAAGCAGAACAAATCTGAGTTTGTTTACATTTCTTGTCAATAGAATATACACAGAGTTCTGAGTGTGTTAAATACCTCTTGTTACTCACCTTCTCATCTTCTACCCAGCTGTCCTTCGAGCACTGTCGTAGAAATAAGTATTTGGATTTAAGATGAACATTGTTACCCTGTAACCAAAGTTGAATTTGAGTTGTGGCAGCAAAATATGGGATGTCACCAGAACTCCAGAATCTAGAACTGTCAGATGTTCTTGTTTGTTTATATGTTAAAATGTGTGTAAGGCATTGATCTAAACTTCACTGTCCAGTTCAAATAGTATGTTTGGAAATATTTTTAATTTAAAGACATGCAATGATTATAAACAGATGAAAAAAAAAAATCCTTAAAATTTGCAGATACTTTTTTTTGGTCTAATCAGACGATCCAGACTTCAGGTCCCTTTTTTGGGCACCATGAGGAGATCTGATGTATACCTCAAGGAGATTTAACCTTGGGGGAAAACCATATTTCAAATACACAGCAAGTGTGATCTGTCATATTTAGCAAAGACTCTACTTGCTGTAGTTTAATGCAAAGGTGTTGCCAACTTCTGATAAACTAAAAATCATCACCTGAGAAAAATTTTTTTTCTCTAATAGCTTGATTAAAAGACAAGCCAAGTTGAAGGATTTTTCCCATAGATCTTGTATTTTCTGTATTTTCTTTGTAGTAGTAGTGGAATCTGAAGGGAAATGAATGTTTTCAGTAGAAAACTCATTGTTACCTAGTGGGAGGGGAAATGATGACTGTGCAGGAATGGTACTGGAGCATAGCAGAGATGTGAGCAGGAGTTGCTGCACTCCAGGTGATAGATTTATGAATTGCTGTCAACGCAAATCTCGTGTGTTGACACAGCTAATGTAGATTGACTAGTCCTGCAAATTGTTCTCTATTGAACTGAATAATTGCTGAAGCATAGCTACCTGTGCTTACAACTAAATTCCTCTGGAAATAATGGAGACAGAAATCTATGTCTATTTAATGAATTTAATTCAGCATTGCCCTCAGAAACAAAATCTATTTGTTAACTTTTAAAAACTTGATTTCAAGGTAGATATTTCTGAGGGAAGTGTTCTTTTCTGTTCGGTTTTTTTCATCCCCCCCCATGAGATTAAGAGAAAATACTCAAACATTCTGCGTAATACAATAAAATGTTGGCTGTGCTGTTGCATTTAGGTACCAGGTATATTTTGTGATAAGGTCATGGCTAAAAATAATCACAGATAGTGATAGTGATTGATCTTGCCAAGATCCAGACATGAAATTGTGTCATTAGTATCTCCACGTATTGATTGACCCTCAGGAATTATTACTCCTAAGTTCCAAACTCAGATCAAATCAGGAAGTCAATGAAAATGTAGATCAGTTTCTCTGGACAGTGTGACATGTGCATTGTCTGCAACCGAACTTTATTGTTTATTATTCATGTTAAAATATATTTTTTGCTATTTAAAGCTCCAATTTTCACTGGTTTATGTATTTGCTATTCTAATTTGAATAAGATCAGTATAATAATGTGCTTTTGCAAGCCTTATTTTTTTCTCAAATGGTTTTGCACCTGTTCTTATGCTTTAGTATCATATTGAGAGAGGTAGACCTCCACTCCATTGGTGTTTAATTTTAGAAATAAGAGATGTTTGCATAGTATTTTCAAAATTTAAAAATTAAACTTTTTTAAAAATTACTGTTAAGTATCCAAATTTATATTGGGTAATTACTCTGTGCCTTGATTATTTTTAAGTGATAATTGAATTTGACTTTATTTGCTTTGGTTTTTTTGTTAACTGTTGTATAGAGTATAAAATATTAAACTATGTCAGGAGGGCATATCTTTTGCAATCACCAGCTTTAATATCTGTCTACAGCTGCCTGCCTCCTTTTTTACTTTATTCAAGCAGCTTCAAAGTTTATGATTGCCAGTCAATAATTGGCCTTCACTGAGAAAATGAAAACTTGTACATGTGTAAGCAGGACAGGAGGACTGTACTGCCCTGTTTACTGAAATCTTGCAGTGAATTACAATTTCTAATTTATACTTGGCTGAAGAAGGCAGTAAGAAATAAGTGACATCTAACAGCAAGAGCAAGGGCTTTTTGGCAGTGTCATGGACCTTACATGTGTGTGTTTTTAGGGCATCTGGATCCTACTAAATTTTGAAGGCTGTGTTAATATTGAAATGTTTTTTAATTTTTTAAATTTTATGTGTGTGTGGTATCAATTTGAGAAGGCACTGCAACCATATTAGAGGTTTTTCTTGGGTAATGTTAAGGTGTCTTCATTTCTGCTCCAAGGGAATGTATTCTAGTCTTCAAGCTTGTCTAGCTGAATTTGGGAGCCTTTATTTTGCATTTTGATATGACCCCTTTTTGGGCCAGTGATTTATGCAATCATTTAGTGGACTTTCTGCCCAAAATAAGAGAACTTCCCTTTTTTTTCTTTTTTTTTTTTGTGCCAATTGTTAGTAAGGTAGAACACAGCTGTGTACACATTTCTGTGTGCAGAATACACACACTTAGTGATGAGGAATCGTAATATGGTGAACTCACTTTTCAATAGAACCTGATTATTGTATTGAGTTTTCTTTTTTATTTGTTTGTTTCTTGAACAATCTTAAAATTAATTGTTTAGTAGATGTAGTACTTACATTATATAATCTGGAAAAAAAGGTGAGTATTGATCTGGGATAAATGTTTGGGTTTGGAAAATAAATGTTTTTACAGCAGAGCTGGTCATTTCGTAGACAGAAATCTGTTTTTGTGCAGCAACTTTTATTAAAACATGATAAAGAAAATAAAAGAAGCAGCAGCTCCAACCTGTCTGGTCTGAGCTAGAAGGCTAATGCCTGTATAGTAATTGCAAATCCTTAAAAACAGATTATCTTTCTGGATGTTATATTGCAGTATATGATGTTATTGAAGATAGAAATGATTTGTAAACAACCTTTGGCAGAAGGCAAAGAACTTAATTTTGTTCAAATAAGAGACATCAACATCAGAATTCATGTGATGTATCAAGACTGGCAAGCGAGAGCAGCTGTTCATGTATGCACCAGAGCATCTCCATTGCCTAAGTATGAGGTGCTCTGTCAAAATATAAATATGGCAGCAAAAGTGCTGAGGTTGAGGGAGTCTGCTGGAGGACCTCACTAAAGGGAGATCTCTCTGCCTGTGGCTGTGTTTGTTTGATGTGTACAAAGGATCCAGCTGCTTTTTGAACCCCCATTGCAGCAGGAGGACCCTCATGGGGTTACCAACTTCTCCATGGGAATGGAACTGGAAGGAAAGAGGTTTAGGCATGTGCAGGTGCAGCTCCTTGTCCTGTGGTGGTGAATTAAGGTGAAGGCTAACAGCAAGCCTCCCTCAGTTTTAATAAAGCTTTTGCAGCATTCTGGCTGGATCAATGTGTGTTTTATGTCATAAGTAATATTGTGTTACTCTTTGTTCATAGTGCAAATAGTACAAGACAAGATGTTTATCTAGTCTGAGTATTACTGATGAGTGTACATTTATTGTCTACTAGCCCTTGTTCTGGTGAGGTGGGAAAGATTTCTAGGGTATGAAAGGTATATAATCTCATAAAAATCAATAGAAAGCTTTTTTATAGCTATTATAAAGTGTCACTCTAGTGGTGGCTCATACATAACTATTTCCTTACATTGGCTGTCACGTTTAACCCTCACACCTGAAGGCTGCATCCAGAAGTTCCTGAAGAAAAACCGGACCTATTCTGCAAGTGGGTTATGGTGTGATTGGCATGGTTTAAATGCTTTACTGTATGTAAAGGGAGAGATTTGTGATGGTGATGTTTTTTCTGGCTTACAGGCCTCAGCATCGTGCTCTGTGTATTACTTGATTTGAACGGGTGTGCTGTGTTATGCTCTGTGCACATTAGTCTTTAATCCTTCGCCAAACAATGAATCTCATGGTATTGACCTTCAAATTGATGCTTCAGCATTCAGTTGGAGCTGCCTTCTGTAGCTGACACTGATCTACCAATTTATTTCATTTATTTTTAAACTAAATGTGTTATTTCCAAATTCTCTCAGATAAAGAAAGGCTATAGATTCAAAACCTGTGTTTTAAAATTTTAACACCACAGTGTTAAAAATTCATCCTAAATCACAGAATTATAGAATATCCTGAGTTGGAAGGGACCCACAAGGTTCATCAAAGTCCAACTCCTGGTCTTGTAAGCACAGCTTAATAGGATCTTTTTTTTTCATCCACTTGACTGCAGTGTGTAGAACAGCAGAAATCAGGCTGAGCCATTAGGTTCTTTACAAATCAAGGAATATTATATCTATTGGGCTAAATTACTGCAAGTAAAGAATCTGAATATAAAAAGTATTGCGTTTATATGCAAAAAAATTAAAATAATAAGTGTGCTATTGAATATGAGTATATATTGAATACAAGTATGGTGTGTGAATATGGAGACTGTAAAGACACAACCATGACCTTGTCACCAGTCCACTTCCTACCTTTAAATTCTATTTTTATATTTAAATAGTGTATGCTGAACTGCACTCAAACCCTACCTATCTTCCTTGTCATTGTGTTAGTAGGCATGGTTTTTAAAGGATAGATATTGATTCTAAAGTTCAAACAGAGCTACCTGTATCCATTGTGTAGAAAATAAGGATGAATATAGCAGAGACATGTTTGTGATTGGGCCAAAGAAGTGAATTTGATACATTTGTTCGAGATCTGAGTGGATGTGTACTACAGGTTTAAACTACTCAGCAGGTGCTAATACTGACTGTTGCTGTTGGTGGCAAAACATGTTTCTGTTGTATTTTGAAAGCAAAATAATTTTGTCCATTTAGAAAAAAAGTGCTTTATCCACTTGATGATGTCAGAGAGATCAAAGACTGCAAATCCCACTACTGTTGTTCACAGACAAATTGAAATGCAATTTCTTTTTTCCATGCAGATGTTTAGCCACTAAATCTATGATATTTTTTCAAGTGGGAAGAACTTCTGTGTATGTAACACATTAAACCCCTTTAACTGCATACCATTACTGAGCATTGTTTAGTCTTTAATCGCTGAATTGGTATGAATTAAATTGCTTTCTTAATTGCCTAAATACCTTATATTTTTAAAAGCCTGTTTTTCCACTGCACTCATTTATTCTTAACAGGGTAATCCTTAAAGCTGAAAGGCCTCTATTAAATTGAACATCGATGGCAAGCCTGTCATGAGGATTATAGAATTAGAACTTCAAGTGATTTAGAGAATGAGGAAACAAATAGCAGATTTTATACACGCATTTATGTATTCTTCTTAAATAAATCCTTTATTTCATTTGTTGTGTATGTTGTAGCTTACTTCTCTATAAGAACTGTACTGACTGAGTAAGTGAAATGCTGTTAAAACAATTCTTTACGGATATACTAATTCTCTGTGCCAAGTGAATTGTACTCATCTCAAAATCTTACCTACACCTACTCTGCCTTGCTTTTGTGAATAAAAGGAAATCTCTACTTCTGGTAGATATTCCATGTATTAATACATTCATTCTTTACAGCTGTGTAAAAATGGGCACACTGAGAAATTTGTGTTCTTCTTATCATACGCTCCTGATGTTCCTTTGTGTAGGCACGTGTGCTCTGCCATGGGATTTAGCCACAAGGTTACCTGGAAACTTGCCACTGGCCCTATATTTTAACAGTTATTTCAATTTGGTGTTTTTTTGTAAAAAACCTCATTTCAGCATTTAATGCACTCAGTCTAATGGAGAACAGGGAGTCTTATCATTATCCAAGAATGCTGATTTATTTCAGGTGACTAAAAAGTGCCTCTGCCATTGAAAGGACCATGAAAATATACAGTTATACAATGTGTTACTTCACACTGTGCACAGTTTTTCTGCAGCTTTTCATAAACTGGATGTATTAAATTTCCTTTACCTACAGTCAGGATTACCTTTGCTTTTTTTCGCTGTCATTCTGTATTCCAGTAAGGCAGGGTGCATTTATTTTGTGTGTCTGTATAGAATGTGTCTCAAAGTCTTTTGCTTAAAGCAGCGTGGTTTAGATTTTGCTTCAAGAAAAAATCGTGGATTTACAACAAGGAACTACTTTAACTTGACTGGTTAAAGTTTAAATTCTGACTATTAGCACGATGTCCAGCTATGCAGCATGTCAAGGATTCCTTTAGAGACTTGGCATTTGTGGCATTGAAGGAATGTCCTAAATTCTTTTCTGTTTAATCTCTGTTCACAGCTATTTTTCATCTGGGAGCATTCTGAACTGGCAATGCTAAAATCTCAGACCCTTATGGGCTGTCTTCAGGTTTTGTTCTCATCAAAATTCTGCATGGGATAGATTCCTTTTGTAGTCCTAAATTATGAAGAATTCAAGAAACTTCATTTTTTAAATAATTTGTTTCATTTGCAGGTGATGAGTGTAGGTAACTTTTTACTAATGGGTTGATGTCTGCAATATTCACATTACAAAAAACAAAAATTCTCTTTATTTTCTCCTCTGCTCACTTTCTAGATTCGAGATACTAAATCATCAGATCAGAAAACGACCCTCTTGCATTTTCTGGCAGAAATCTGTGAGGAGAATTACAGGGACATCCTGAAATTTCCAGATGAATTGCAGCATGTTGAGAGTGCAAGTAAAGGTAAGCAAACAGACAAAGCACCTAAAGGTAATAGTTGTTTGCTTTGACATTAAATGCTTCCAACATTTCATTTGAGATTGTAGGATTATGTAACCTGTAAGCACTGATAATCCATGTGGATTGTGCCTTTTCAGTACTTACTGACCTGAGAAGTCAGGAGGGGAAAATCAGTAAGAGAGCAACTCCTCTTCTTCTGTAGTAGGTTGTGAAAATAAGAGAGTGTATTTCAGAGAGGTACTTAGCAAGTCACATCTCAGAAGTTGTGTCAGCTATGTCACCGTATTTAGTGATGGTGTTTAGTTTATCACGAAGCCTTTGAAGTCTTGTTGATTGAGAGTGAGCCCTGTGTGTGCATGTGTGCATTCACACACAGCAGGTTTCTTGTTTTAACACTTGATAGAGAATAACCAGTAAGCTTTATAAAAATCCTAGGCTGCATATGGAATATATACAGTTTAATAGTGCTGCACAGTCAATGATTTATACTTTTATTTTTGGTCAGTCAGCAGTACAGGCTGGTGAATTTGGGAGAAAGCTTAGTTCATCTGTTGGAATCTTCTCATGTGAAATAGGCTGTGATGTTTGCACGCTTGTTGCTGAGTTATCAAAGGTAAAGGTAGGTGATAGATGAAGATAACACAAATTTTTATTTTGCCTGGGCATTAATGTTTCATCAGAAGATAAACACTTGGGGGAGCACAAGAATATGAAGGAAATGAGACATGAGAAGAAGTTGGATACACATTTCCACTGGCTCTATCCAGGTTTTCGCTTGGAAATTTTTGTCCCGTTTCTATCAGTGTTATCAGTCAGTGTCTCTCTTCAGTGCAGTGATTAGCTGTTGGATAGACACATTTTTCATTAGGCCATCACTTGTTTTCAGTTTGTGTTCTTCTGTCTTAAACTATCAAATGAGAGCAGAACTCTTGTTTCCCCATGGACCTGGGGAACAGTTCATCAATTAACCAAATTTTGCCATTGTTTCATCTCAGAGTTCTTCACAGTTTTATGTGACTGTCTTTATCATAATTTTTTTTTGTTGTTTCTCAAACTTTGCATGTACTTTTCCATGTTTTTTTCTGCATGTAAACCGAATTTTATTGATGAAATGTCTCTCTGCTTTAGTGTTCTTTGCTGCTGAATGGTTCCTTGGCACGAGTGCCTGTGGACAAAATAGAGCTGGTCTGACTGCACAGTTGGGGATGGTTTTGTGCTCCAAGGCAGTGTAAAGACTGAAGGGAGAGCTTGTGCTTTCAAATCCTGAATGCACCATATGTGTGAGCAGAGGTGCTTACGGAGCTGTTTGCTCCTGCCTGGGCACTGCTGGGTGGGCAGTGTGCTCACAAGGACTTGGTGGCATGGAGCTGAGTCGGGGAGGGTTGGGTTGGATATTGGGACAAGGTTCTTTCCCCAGAGGGTGATGAGGCCTGGGAACAGGATCCTCAGAGAATGGTCATGGCCACAAGGCTGCCAGAGCTCAAGAAGAGTTTGGACAACTCTCTGAGGCACAGGGTGGGATTATTGGGGTGTCCTGTGCAGGGCCAGGAGTTGGACTCAATGATCCTTGTGAGTCCCTTGCAACTCAGGAGTTTCTGTGATTCTGTGGTGGAGTAATTGAGTGATTAATTTTATTTATGCAAGTAGCAGTTTGGCATCTTATCTAAATTCCAGAAATGTTTTCTACTGCTTGATAATTCTTTTCTTGAGGTGACTTTTTAAAGTTTAATCTTCTTCTTCCTTTCTTGATAAAGTCTTCTGGTTTACCAGGCACTTTTGATGATCTCCTATGATTTTCTACTGTGGCTGACACTTGACCTTGCAGCTTTGAGATTTTTATAGTTTGATTCAAAGCCTCTGATGTTCTGTAAGTTGACTTCAGGAATTAAACTGAAGGAGTCAGTAAAGTTTAGTTAAGCTGTAGCATCCTAAACAGAGAAAGGATATTAATGGGAGTAAAGTCTCTAATAATCCTGATGATTAGAATACATATGAAAAAGATTTTATTGCTGTTAAATTTGTTTGATTCTGTAAGATAAAAACTATAAACAGCAGTGACTTGTAGCAGAGCATAAATTATGTTCAATTTTAATGACCAAAACCTCCCTTTCGGCCCTTCTTTGCTTTCTGTAGCAAAGCAGATTTTTGGCAGAATAAACATGATTTGTGCAAGTTGCTTCAGCTGTTCCCCACGGTACTTCTTGGGGTTTGTTAATTGTAATGTTCATCTGCTCTGTCACATGTGGTGTTTTTTCTACGTAGGAAGTTAAAGTGCTTTGCACTGAAGTGATTTTCACTTCCTATTTATTGTTTGGTGTTCTATAAACCAGTGGTTTCAGGGATGGACAGTTAGGTTTATTTTTCCTCTGGGAATCCTCTTTTGGAATAAATTGGCTGGATATGAGGATGTTGGCATCAGTTAGTTATGCATAAAATAGGAAGAAATCTACCAGCAAATTATCTCTGCATGAATTTTAAATAAGGAAATATGAGCTAGACAGGTGACTGTCATTACTGGGGATGTATGCTCTCACTTTTTAGTCAGGAGGCAGCCTTCTAGTTGGAACTGTGCATAACTTTCCAAATGCTACCCTTGGCATGTCCAACGTCTTTTAAATCTTGGGTGCATATTCTCAGTTCCATGTAAATAAAAAAAATAAGTCCTGTTCAGTTTTAATTTCCATGTAAGAATAAAGAACCAGCATCTGAACAATGGCTGGGTTTTTTTTTTGTTTGTTTGGTTGGGTTTTTTTTTGGTTTTTTTTGTTGTTGTTGTTAACCAAGAACAGATAAAGGATAAAACTAGATTTTAATATGAGAAGGTCAATGGGATTAGATGAACTGCCCATGCATGTACTAAAATCTTCAATAATCTGATATTTGGTATAATAAAGCCCTTCATCTTTTTAAAGATGGAAGATCAACCTAGAGGTTTATGAAAAGTGAAAATAAATTAGGAAACACTTTTTTCCTGGAAAATATAAGCAAAGGTCAAACTGATTAACTATCAAGAGATCATTGGAAAAGCATTTCTTCTTACCTTAAGCAGACTGTATGAAAGAAAAACAAAAAAACCCCACAAGATTGTGACTAACTGCATTCTTTGATGTTAGTGATATTCCCTTCCCCCAGCCTGCCGTACTTTCCTCTTGTTCCCTTTGAAACTACGCAAAGCCTTTTTGTCATAATTCTAACTTGTTCACTTTACTTGTTATTCCAGTTGTTGAGTTTCATGGTATTTGCTCTTACCAGTTTATAACCTGTGATTTTTATTAAATATCTGAGAAATTCCCATCCGATTTTGGAGTTCAGTCAAGCAATTTCAAAACAAAAACAAGAGGTACCTTACAAGTCAGATAACATGTCTGGGATTTCTAGACACAGTCCTGTTGTTAAAAGTATAGTTTGGAATTCCTTAGAAAAGAAATGGATGTTTGAAGTTAAGACTCTCCTGAGTGTCAACCCTCTGAGAAATCATAAAAATAAAGTAGATGACACATGAAATTAAGATGATTAAAATAAGTTAGCCAAGTATTTTATAACAACAACTGAATTTCAGATATTAAGAGCAACACAGTTCATGATTCAAACGTTGTGCCTGTAAATAATAAAACATAAAAATAAAACCTAGCTAGCTATCCAGCTCCTCTGAAGTTTAACAGTTCCTGATGTAGCTGTTACCTGCTTGCTTTGCCAGGAATGGGAGTCACTGGGCTGTGTAGAGTCATAGCAAGTTGAGCTTAACTGTGAATGTGGTGTGTATATAATGTATATATCTCTGTAAAATAGTCTCAGTAATAATGAGGGCTGTTTTGAGCACTTAAGATACCGAATTCTGTGCCTGGTAGAAAGATATGTTGCTAAAAGAGGGCATTCTTGAGTAAAATCAGGTGAAAGATGCCTTGTGGGGGTGAATTTGGTCTGTGCAGTGGACTAAAAAGTACTAATAACAGGAGCACACAGATTTGTCACTCATGTTGACATCAAAATTTATTTCTTTAATTTGCCAGCAGATGGTTCTGATGGTTGAGGCATATCTCTAGAAGGGACATTAGCAATCAGAACCACTGTGGAATGCAAATATGTATATACTTTATTATTACAAATGATGTAATAAAATATTAATTTCAAAATTTTATACAGGTACTTCACTGTGATTTACTGCCACAATTTTAGAATGGGGGAAATATTTTAAAACTTCCTGTGCCATTGTCACTTTGAAGTAGAGCAATTTAAAACACACCCGTAAGTAGTAGCCGTTTTTCTGTCAAATGAAAGTTTTATTGTTTGTTGCAGTAGAAAAAACTGTGTTTTAGCCAAGAGATCCGCCGTATTTTCCACCTCGCACAGTTTAAATTGCTCAAACAGATTTTGCCCAATCTGGCACATTAGTGGTATAAAATAGACAATGTCTTCTGGCATGAGACAGTGAATTCTTGCATCTGTGACTTTTCTCTCCGCAATAGAATCTGAAGCTGGCATTTTGCATCATAATCACAAGCCAGTCTTGCACTGCACAGAGACTTCTGTCGTTCTTTTCATCCACATAAACTGCAGTAGTGGAATGTCAGGAACTCTCTGGGTGTGTTTCTCTGACTGTCGTAAACACACAGGTGGATCAAATGCTCAAAAACTTCTCTGTGGTGGCACTCCTGGGTTTGCACACAGCACTGCCGTTTTGATGGTGCTCGTGCATCAGCTCATTAAAAGTTTTCTGACAGACGTGTCCTCCTTCATTGACAGGCGTCAGTGAGGGAGACAGGGAAGCAGAAACTTCACACATAGTGTCTGTGTTGTAGTTCCAAGGAGCAATTTCTCTAAGAGATCTTTTTGGAGACTCAGTAGGATTCTGGATCAGCTTACACTCTGCAAGATTGCTTAGTGAATTTTCCCAGTCTATGAAGACTTTGAGGATTTCTTTAGTTGCTGTCTGTGTAATAACTGGTGTGCAGAACTGTGGTAGTTCTGAACTCCAAAGCTACATTTTGAAGCTACAGTTTCAATTCTCTATTAAACAGTTTTTTGTATGGCTTGCATTTTAAGGCTCCACTTCTCTCCCTGAAGTGTAAATATCAAGGGCAAAATGAAAGAACAGCCCAAATGACTCTCATGGGCTGTTGCTTATTAAAGAAATTAAAGCATTTAAGAATTTCTGGCTGTAGTTAAACCAATTCAGAATTGAAGATTGCTTTAAATGCCTTAAATTGTGTAATCCATTTAGAATTCCTTAATACAGGCTGCTGGAGAGAAGTGAAAGCTACAAAATGGCACTTTACGCTTCCTTTTCCTCCTTATCTGTTGTTGAATTTGCACTCTGATTGCCGTGGGGAAGGTTGTTCCACCTCTGGCAGTGGTTCAGTTCGGGTAGTTAGAAAGGCCAAGCTCCTGTTACAAGTTGAGTGTGAAGGGAACTCAGTTGGATGAAGTTGCTCAACACTTTCCCTCTGAGTTTTTAGTAACAACAGCAGGTAGTGTGACAACAGCTTTGCTCCTTCTCTTTGCATTCCTCCTTTTCTGTTTACTTGTTTCCTTTGCCTCATTTGCAATTTGTCTTACACCCCTGCCAGCAGTTTTGCTTCAGTATGCTCATTTAATACATACTGATTTTTGTAATTATAAGCTCTCTTTTAAAAATTAACTCAACTTTTGAGATCTTGAAAGACATTTATAATTAAATCAACATCAAAGTACAGCAAGTTTCTGGAGTGCTCTGAAGGTGATATCCCTTATTGCTGGGAGAATGCTACTGATTGCAGTGCTGTTCTCACCCATCAGCTCCAGTGCTCCTGGTTATTTTTCTGAAATTGGGACATCTGCTTTCTAAAAGATTTGTATTTGTAATATGAAAAGTCACTTCAACTAAAAAATTTATATTCTACAACGTGCTGTTGTTTGCAGTTTAGTCAGGGAGGTACATGTGGAAGGTTAGGGGGGAAAGGCTGCTGTTGGCAAGGGAAAGTAGGAGGTTGGCACACACAGAGTTTATGCAAGACACAAAATGAGTCTAGCACTTGCCAGGGTTCAACCAGAAGGAGTCTTACAGCTCCAGAGATTTTTTTTTTTAATACTGAAAAGAAAACTGATTTTTTGATGACAACGAATTTGACCTTAGGTAAAAGAGTGTTGAGTCAATAATGAGTTGGATAATATGACCTGCCCAAAGCAAGAGAGGGATTTCACATTCTGATGGATCTCTTTGGAGGTCGATGATTTTGTTCTGTGCTGTGCTTTGGAAAGGAAGTTTTACAACTGCCTTCTGTTGGTAGTAGTAATGCAGTGAGCACTCCTCACGTGCTGCTTGTCTTTTATGGTTGATTCTTAATGTCTTAATAAGCATCAAAAGTACCTTTTTGTTCTTAAAACATGTACACACACGTAATTGCAGGAACTGAAACAAGCACATTCATTCTCTAAACCAGAGCCGAGTTCTGTACATGCATTGCTATTAAACATAAGCTACCCACAGAAATTTCTTTTTGTTCAGTGGATATATATTGAGTGTTTCAGGATCATGAGCACTGTTTGTGATTTCCTCAGCTCCAGGGAAGAAAAGACATGCTGCTCATGACAGTTCTGATTCTGGCCCTAATAAGCAATGGTTTTGGTTGATTGTTGGTTTGGTTTTTTTTAAATCTTCCCACTATCTCACTTGTCAAGACAAACTTGTTAATGGTGTTTGCACTTTAGTGTGTGTAATATTTAAATTAAATTTCCTCACTTTAGATGGCTGATATTGTTGCTGTGAAAAGCTGAAAAGCTGTTAATGGCTTGTACCTGAAATGTGGTTTTAACATTTTAGTTTGTGTGGAACAGTTCTTTGCCAGATGTGTGTTTAAAATCTCTGTGTCATCCTTTTCTTGAAGTGCATCAGATATATCTATTGTTTTTTCTGTGATAAGACATAAAAATGTCATATGCATTTGTAAACATTTGTACTGTGATGATTTTAGGTTTTGATTCCAGTTGAGATTTTGTTTTGGATAGGCATTAATAAGTATCTTTCTTTCTATAGGTGGAGAAAAATTTTGCAGTCTAGAGCTGCTGCACATGTATGGCTCATTAAAGATCATCTCAGACTCAGAGATAATTAGTGCCTTAGACTGAGTCTCTCATTACACTCTAAACCAAGAGTTACTTGGGGTAGGACTTGTTACAAAGTGCTTTTACATTAAAATTGTGGTTCTTCTCTACTTGCAAATGGACAGGACATTGAAACCAATGCACAAGTGCTTTATCTTTGTTTAACCAAGGTAATGAAGTTCCTGTAACAGTCTGAAAAGGTGAAGCATCGCTGTGTCCTTGCCATACTTCACCCTTCCACAGCAGTGCTGTGAGAAGGCAACTGAAATGCAGAGACTGCTGGGAAAGGAAACCTTAGCATGCAAATCAGAAGTGCAAATGCACATCTGTGTGTGAAATCTGTTAAAAATTCTACTTTAAAGCTGCTTCAAATTACATTGTAGTACATGGTAATAATATATAAACAAAACACTGCCATTTGGACAGACCTGCTCTTCCTCCTACACTTTAAAAGGTGCAGGGAAAATTCCATGGGGGGGGAAAAAGGTCTATCATGCATGATGTGTTTATTGTTAAGCAGAAGTACTTTGTGTCATAAAGCTTTCCCATTTTTTGAAAGAGGAGAATGATGATGATGTGCTCTAGGTAAATATACTGTTTTCCTTCTTTGACCCTGAGGTGTTTAAACCTCCACACATAAGCATTTGCAGCATTCCTTTTGAGCTTATGAACTTAACAATAATTTCTTTTACCACGGTTTCTGCATTGAAATGTAGGCACTGTTGGCCTAATTATGTACTTTAAAATAATTCTTTACTTCTGCCTAAGTTTTGTTGAAAACAGATGTGTAGCTCAAAAGAGGAGTGTTTGCTTGTTATCAGTAATAGGTGTGGTTTGATCCCACCTGTCTTGACTGTTCATCTGGTTTGTTCTTCAGAACATTTAATGATTGAGTGTCCTTTGTGGTAAAAGTATCTCAGTATAGTAACTGTTGAGGTTCATTCTGGGTCCATCACACTGGCGTGTACTTAAGACCTCATTTGATAAGGGAAATAATACATGTGATATCTCCAATTTTTTTTTCTATGTTAATTACTTGATAAATAAGATGCTAAGAGAGGTGTACTGTTTTTGAGTCTGGAAGCTGTTCAACCATGAAGCTTCAAATGTGAGTTGTGTTTCATGGTCCAGGTGTATCCCAGTCTGTATCTCAGATATGTGTGTGTGTGTACACATAAATGTATGTACTTATACATACATGTCTGAGTTAAACATATCACGGTACAGCTGTACCACGCAAAAATAGATATATAAATGTATTTGTATGTACATATCCCTGTGAGATGTATTTATCCCAGTCCATGGACATATATATGCACATGCAGTATTCAGGCTTGCTCTGAGGTACACGTGCACTGGTGCACTGTGCTGCTCCAAATCCTCACGCAGGCTGCAGCAGCACTGCTCACCTAACTCCAACAGGACCCTTAGTGTCTTAATAAATAGAAACTTACTCGGTATGAATTGAGTAATCAGTGGTTGTAATTCCTGCAGATTATGTGCTTGCTCACCCATTTCCCTCCAAACTGCTTTTCATTCTTTTGTGAAAGACTACTTCCATCTGCCCTCAGGCAGTTAGAAATAAATAGTCATTAGTATGCTTACAATGTAGTTATGGTACAAATACTGTCTAGACTTAAAAATCCATGAGTGCATTTGCCTCATACAGACTTGCTTTTGCTTCCTGTAGTAATTTATATTGTTGGCTCTCACTTCAGAGTTTTTGCTAACTGTGGACATGGCCAGCCCAGTTTTGCATCATAATCAGAGACCATTTAAATTTCTTATGCAAGAGACACTGCCCCTAATCAAAACGTATCGGTTCACCTCTTGTTATGGGGAGGACTCCTAGTCTGATGCATTCTTATTTTAGAAAGGATTAGTCTGACCTTTGGTACTATTGCTGTATTAATGTAAATACAAAATGCTTAGCTTGGCTACAGGGACCAGCTAGCGCTCAACATTAACATGAGATTAACTGCTTGTAGCATTTTTCTGGGACTAAACTGCTCTACCAGCACTCACTAAGCCTTCCTTAGCGTGCAGACTGTGCAACTGCTTTCTCCAAAATAAGTGGATAGGATTGTTTTGGGTTTTTTTCAGAGGAAAAATTAATATATGGAAAATAATTAGGTGAAGGAAATAATTATCACCTTCCATGTCAAAATAACATTGTGCCATCTCTTCAGTGACTGTGAATTTCTATTAAAATTAAATTATGATATACAAAATAATCTTTTAATCAGTTCAAGATTTAATGATGCATGATGAACTGAGTGGCATTCAGTGTTTGTGCAGAGACAATACTGATAGATCTGAGTGCTTATATCACTCTTCCACTGACAGGAACAACAATCTGGACAATAGATGGTTACGCATCACTTCACCTTGTTCATATTATGTTGTAGTGATTCTGTGCAACAGTGCTGTAGTGAATTGAAACATGCATGTATAACTGATGGTATTGGCTTTTTTCTCTGTCTCATGAATCCTTTTATCACAGTGGTTTGAGGTACACACATTAAAAATGCTATTCTTCTTTCCACCTTAGACCTGTGGTCTCTGCAAGCCAGCCTTCTTAGGGCTAAACTAAAGGCCAGTTTGAAACAATTTGGTGCAGACTGAGAAATCTTGCGGTCTTTTTTCTTCTCTTTGGCCCTGAAGATGGGTTCATGTATAGGTTTTGGGGTTTATGTGGGTTTTTTTAGCCAGGGGATTTGGGGAGAACTCTGCAGTTCCTCCAGGCTCCTTGCCCCACCATCTGCATGTGTTCTCAGAGGCATTAAAAATTACATCCCTGTCTCTTGATATATTTATGAACCTGTTGTCTAAGAATCCGCATAATTCCGTTCTAAACTCATTTACACTATCTGTCTCCACTATTCCCCATGTCAGCAAATTTGAGTTAGTTTTGAATGCTGAGATTTCCCCATTTCTTAAATGCTGACCTTTGCACAGTGGATGGGAGTCTTAATTGTCCTGTAAAGCTGTGAGGGTGGGTAAAGTGGATTGTTTACTGCTGTTGATTTGTTTAACTTCTGAAATGTGACAAATATTTTATCTTTGCTGCTAATACAAGGAAATAAATGGCCAGGCATCCTTTAGGCTGCCTCCTTTTTGTTGGGTCTGCTCATCTTCGAGTGCCAGGATGTTACGGACAGGTTTTTTCTGGTGATTGATGCTGCTGGATTGTTTGGGGGGTTTTTTTCTTCTTTTTTCTCCTTTTCTGTATTTGCCTACCTTGAAATCGGGTATTGGTGTATTGGATTTAGTTGATTATTCTCTCTTGCTAGAACCTTAAATGGAGTAATATTGGAATGACTGCTACAGAGGGGCTCTCTCAGTAAGAGCCCTTCTACAGACCTTGTGTGCCAGTGAAGGCTAAATGCTGCTTTTCGTGTACATTTTTGAGTCTGGTTCTGCTAGGATGCCTAATTTCCATGTGGGATGATGGGCAAATTGAAGGTGAACAAACCTCTGCCCTGTGAGCCGCAGCTTTGAGGAGTACAGTGTGCCAGGCTGTTTAGTATGTGCATTTTGAAATGGTTTCAAAGAAATGGCTTTGTGCTGCAAGCAGAATTTATGCTTTCATAAATTAAAACCTTGCAAGAGTTTTAAGAAATTTACATGATTTTCCCTGAAAGTAAAAGGTATTCATGTTGACTCCCCTACACATTACTGAAGTAGTAAATCTCTAATAAAAGGGTTTATGGGAGGAAAGGCAGATATTTTATTATAGTCTATATATATATGTTCCCTGTTCTGTCTTCTTTTTAAATTTGTCTTGCAGAACAACAACTTCATAAATTATTTGAACAGAAACTTGTACATTTGCCTGGGTTAGGGGGAAAAAGTGAACAAAATTGCATATTCTACAGTGTTTTTTTGTTAATTGAGTGTGAATATAGAAGTTAATTATGGGAAGCACAGTTTTAGGATGCAGCCTTCTTGCTTGGATAGAGTTTCTCCATACTTTCAAAATCAGGATGCACCTAATCTAGTGTTTTCTGAACTTAGTTTTATAGAGCAATGTTACTGAAAACACTTTCCCTCCACTTTAATTATAAAGGTTAAAACTTTTTTGTCATTGCTTGCTGAATTTCTTTGCAGTTTTGAATTTCAGACAAAAATAAACTTCTACTCTTGCTATATGGTCATGCATTTAAATATTTTCAAATTGCTGAAAACAGTTAAACTTCACGTTATGCTGCCTACTTACGTACCAGCTGCTATTCTTTTTATGAACAAAACGACCATTTGCATCCATCTCATTTATTTTTCAGTTCCAGCATTTTCCTTCAGTGCTGTTGGTCTCCCTATCCAACTACATAACAGCCTATAAAAATATTACAGTAATTCAAGTTCTTCAAGCGAAAATGTGTGCTTTGATCATAATATCAAATGATTAAACTAATGCAAGCATAACCTAAAAGCTTTGATAATTTGTGTTATTCAGACCATTTTAGTGGTTGATTTCAAGGTTAATTCTCGAATGTGAAGTTAAAGGCTACAGGGATACAGTGGTCAGTATAGATTCCCGCCCCAGTTGAATTAAGCTTAAAAAACTGTTTCACTATAATTTTAGGATTACATGATTAGTAGTTCCTTCGGTACCCAGTATAAAATTGATAAAATTGAAAATAAAATCAAGATAATGGCTGCTGTAAAGACAGCTCTATTGGTGCCTTATGTATTTGAACATGCTCGTGAAATTGGTGTTATGGCCGATGTGAGTCATTACTTAGAAAGAATAGAAAATGGATTTTGTTCTGGGAACAGCTTCCTTATTTACCAGATTTTTATTTCCTATATGCTCCTTTTCAAGCCATCTTGACTCAATTTCCTTCTTCTGTTTAATCTCACATAGTTGCAGCACAATCTTTTTAAATAAGAAGAAAAGAGAAAAAGGAACGGTTCTTTAGAAAATACTTGGCGGAACTTTAGGACAAATCACTTGCCACCGAAAGATAATAAAAACCCCTTAAAAATGAAGTCATTTTCTTATCTTGACTGCACTAGGAATGCCTGGGTTAGCTGGTGCAGACCTTCAGCATTGGCTCTGGAGGGCAGGAGCCTCGGTCGATGGAGAGCATTGACTGGGCCATCCCTGGAGAGCAGGGGACGTGCTGGACGTTGTCCCCTCTGGTGCCACACAGCACAAGGTGCCGGTGGCACTGTCTGTGTGAGAATTGACTCGATTCCATGCCCTGTCACTAAAGATGGAGTGGTTTGTAGAGTCTAAATTTGCTCTGAAGCAAAGGATACTTGAAAGGTTCGATTTAGAGGAAGGAGGTGAAACGGTGCAGGTGCTCTTGCAGAAAGGGGTGTTGGGATTCTCTGCTTGTTCTGGGAAGCACGGGTTTGTGAACTGTACAAGAGGAGACAAAGTAGGAAGATAGACTTTGATTCCAAAATGCATCTTTAAATTAAGAGGAAGTGCTTGTCAAATTGTTCTTTATGATAAAAATGAGAATGGCAAATGGACTTCTTGGATTATGGCATAAAAGTCAATATTCAGAGTTTAGATTGTTTTAATATTCCAATTGGACCAGGAATTTTTCTGCAGAGACTCCTTCACTTTTCATCCAGTTCTGGAATATCTTTGTGGTACGGTATTGCTTCACCTTCAGAATGGTGCTGTCATTTCTTCTCACATGATGTATCAATTAGTGGCTGTTTAATACAAATTAGCATCACAGTGGTTTTCATTAGAATAGCTTGTCACACAGTAAGCAGGAATTCCTTACACTACCCTCTTTCTTTTTTCCTTTTTTTAATTGGCGTGCTGTACTGTGAGTCCTTTACTTTTTGATCATCAGCAGCTTTTATTGTTCAGACCTACCTTTGCTCTTAACACAGGCTTTCACAGCTCTGGGTCCTAGAAATCAGTGTCATTTCAATATAAGTAAAATGTTTAATTTTTTTTTCCCCATGTCTGTTCCTTAAATCATTCCTGTAGCAGAAATGTGCGTTAATAATGAGATCATTCATTTAACCAAGTACAAGCATTAATAAGATGAAATCTCTTTGAACTCTATTTAGTTTTTAATCTTTGAATTAGATGTAAAAGAATATTAAAAATAATAATATTAGAAATATTAGAATTTTTAACATAAATTTAAATAGAAATTGAATAATTTGAACTAATGGTAGAATTAAGTGGCGACATTTCAATGTTAAATATGATGATGTGGTATATTAAAGTAGATATTTTCACTTTATTTTTATGAAGGGTAGGATTTTTATGAGCAGTAATTCAGAAAAATATGAGTCTGCTTAATAGAATCATTCTCTTTAAGTCTATTTATACTGACATTGTTTTTTCCCCTTCTGATACCCTTTCTGGAATCTGGAAGCTTTATACTCATTGTTCTCCTCTTTTCCCCTTAGTTTCAGCCCAGACTCTGAAGAGCAACCTTGATTCAATGAACCAGCAGATCCAGCGCCTGGAAAAGGACATTGAGAATTTCCCTAAAACACAAGATGAACACGATAAGTTTGTAGAAAAGATGAGCATATCCTTTTTGCTTGTCCTCATTGGTGATCTGAACATTCTGACTGTCTGGTTAAGTATTTGCAGCACTTGAAAATAGATTTTAAGTGTCTTCTTTCATACATTTATTCTAGAGCAAGAAAAACAACATCAGTGAACATGGTGAATGGAAGAAGACATAGAACTGTGCAGAACTGAAAGCATCTATAATCAGACTTTAAAGGTGCCAACTAGATAGCTTTCTTGAAGGATTATAGTGACCAGCCATAAAGATAGTTGTGTGGGGATTTTTTAATTTCTGTCTTAAGGAATGGTTTTTAATAAGAATTGTTGTATTAATTTTAGAAAAATACCAGCAGTAAAGTTGATATATTTATTAGTTTAGCTTCAGATGTGGTACTTTTTGAAAGGCAGAGTATTAATTTTGTTAATGGTTTTAATTTAATTTTTTAATATCATTTTAGATAAATATTTACTTTTTTTCATGCAAAGATGTTTTGTCCCTTAATTTCTGCAGAGAGTAGAGACTTTGAGCCCTACTCAGTAAAGTCTGTGGGAGACTATGATATGTCTGTCTAGCTTGTTTTCATATATCCAGCTTTACTTTTGTTCAAAAGTGTAAAGTAACAAGTGTGCTGTAGGTACAAGAAACTCACAGAAATGCAACAAAGACTAAGAAAAGAGCCTTTTTCTCTTAAAGGAAATTCCCAGGTTTTTGTTTTGCACAAATCACACCTCTGTGTGTATGTATGGGAGCTTTTAGAGCGTGGTGCAAGGACAAGTCCAAGGCATTTTGTGCATTTATAGAAGTGCAGATGGTTCATGTGACATCTCTTCTTTCTCGCTGCAACCAGACAGAAGTCATGGTCTTGTGGGTTTTTTAGAGGGAAGTAAAAGGAGGGGATTGATGTTTAGAGCCATTTGCAGCTGCTCATCCCGTTTAGTAGGTGAATGTAATGAAGAGGTTCTCCCAACTGCTGTGTCTTTGGAAAGTCAGTTTTTGCAGGATTTGCCATCTGAATGGATTCAGTGACAGAATTTCACAAGAAGCTATTTAATATCTTCTCTGTATGGATTTATTTTAAGATTCTGACAAGACTGCAGAAAAGTAGCTTAAGGAAGACAACTCCTGACTAAGTGGAAAATTGTTTCTTATTCCTTACATATTCCCTTTCACCTTGTCTTACTTGCAAGGTTAAGAGACTTGCTACTAGTAATCATGTTTATCAGTTCTGCTATTAAAAAAAAAGCTTATTACTTCCCTGAGATACATTCACATCAGAAAAACTTAAATATTGCCTTGTGATTGTCCTTTGCCTTGTCACCTTGTGTGCAGCCTGAATTCTGTCACGTTGGCCCCACTCTTGTTCATAAATTAAGCCAGTGTTCTGAAATGCACCTTTACAACCATTTTTTCTTGTTAAGCTTGACAGCTCTGGTTTACAGGTTATGGAAATTATTTTTCAGTTGTGTTGAATAAATAGTTTGCCACTGTCATTTTTCTACCTTTAAAAATGATTAGCATCACTCAAATGATTTGTTAAAAAAAAAGAGCCAAGTAGCTAAGATTTAATATTTTTCTCTCTGCAGTTTATCACCCCGTTTTCTTATAGTAGAAAGATTGTCTGACATTGCAAAAGAGTAAAAAAAATTATGTACTAATGCTTCTTTGTATTGGCAAAAATAGGAGGATCCTGTGAAATTTCTGAAAATTAATTGTTGCAGGTGTCCTGGGCACCCTTCAGTGAATGGGTGTCGATGTCACAGGTAGATTTTCAACTCCTGGTAATTGAAACAGGCACCCAGAACTGTGGATACCTGACAGCTTTTATCACACTTGTGAGTTTGGTGGCTTGACTAAAGGGATAAGCCTTTAAGAAATGAACTGATTCTACCTAAGGATTTCTGTTTGCGTAATTAATAGATGGCATGATAAGTGCTGGGTTTCTATTTTAGAAAGTCATCTCATATCAAATGATCACGTTTGTTTCTGCTTATCACCGAATATTTTTAAGATTTCTACGCTCCACTATTTTTTATTAGATTGAAGAATAATTGTTAAGGGTGTAAAAATGACACCCTAGTCTTCAGTATGTATTTCATTTTGTCAGCTGATTGCAGATTTGTTGTTGATGGCACATACTGAGATTAGAAGGTTACAGAATTTCAGGCTGAACATTTCTCGAACTGCTTGAGTGTTTCAGAAAATGTGAGATGTGTCTCTGCGGAGTTTTAGAATGCAGGAATTAGAATATTCAAGGCATAACTTCTCTCTCCTGTTCTTACAATAAACAAAGCTATTTGCCAGTAGTTGTGGATGAGACTTCCTTCAGAGAACGTGAGAATAGTATTGCTAGGTGTATCATACTAAGTAGGAGATAAATGACAAGAAAAATACCATTCATAAGATTCATTGTAATAATGCAATTAATATTCATAATATAGAAATAAATTCTGTGAGAGAATTTAAGTTATTTTAGTTTTTCTAGCTTTTTTTTTTTAACAAATAAGCTTTAGGTACTTTGAGTGACAAAAAGATGAATAGAAATCCTACCTACATTTTCATTTAGGATTTCTTCCTAGCCAGTTTCTAAGCAAGGTAGTTTTTCATTTCACTTAATCAGTTTTTTATTTAGCACATACTCTTATTCATCTCAGTGCCTAATACTTGATGTATGTCTTGAATGCTTAAAAATAACTTAAAACTAATTTAGGAATTGAAAAGAAAGACAAGAAGAGTAGTATGTTACTACTTCACACACTTTAAAATAATTGTGATATACCGCAGAAGTAATATCTTCAGATAAATACACCCCACTGATTAAAAAACTAGCAGTTGGAATTAAATTAACATAGTTTTAACTGCAGTCTGCTAACTTGATACATGTCAAAAGGTTATTTTATTACATTTTTAATTGGTTGCAAACTGAGGAAAATGCATTATTCTATCACAATATTTCGTATTTACAGTAAGATTATAGGCAGCTAAATGAAATAATTTGATAACAGAAGCATCTTTAGTTTGACAGCCCTTTGGTTTAGAATCCTGTGGATGCCCTGTGGGTTGAACTGTGGCTGTGTCACTGTGACCTCCTGCCTGAGGGTGTCTGTTTTATCCACTTATGGTCCTGAGGTGCCACGAATGGTCTGGTGGAAGTGTCCTGCCCATGGCAGGGAGTTGCAAATAGCTGGGCTTCAAGGTCCCTTCCAACACAAACCATTCTGTGATTCTGGGTGCAATAAAAGAAATTCAGATGCTGTAGCTGTGCACTGATATTGATATAATGATTGCTTTAATAGCTAAGATAGAGTATGGCCATCTGAGTTATCTCCAGTAGAGGAGAATGGTCTTACAAATAATGCCATTATCAGCTTCACACCTTCTTTTAAACTGCAAAAGCAGATATTTTATGACAATATACGATCTTGACTTTAAAGATGCATCTAGGATAAATTCTGCTATGTAGGAAACGGTTTTTTTTGAGACTCATTTCTTAGTGGATATCTTTTCTTCCACATGAAAATTTTCATCTGTAATCAGATTACTTATATTTATCTGCAATAATAAAGTAGATTCGCTTCTTTAGGACTTTTTCCCCCTCCCAGTCTTGTATTGTTTTAGTACACATTTGAAATATTGATTTGGGCTAAGTACATGATTTCAATATATGATTCTATGAATAATTTTATAGCTTTGTAGACGTGAGGAGCAAAATAATATTGTTTATTTCTTCCACATCAAAAAACTGACTTAATTACCACCACCACTGCAGTGGAATTGTGCATTCCATTAGTAAGCAGTTCAAGTTCAGTTCCATGCTCTTTGCTTACTGGGTCAGAGTTGTGCAGCTCGTATGGGTGTCTGTGTTGTTTGCAGTGACCACTGTGGACTTTGTGAGATCACTGTGTGGAAATACTTCTCTGGGATTCTGAAGTGATCTTTATAGTTGCTGTCTTTCTATTGTGTTAGGATTTTAGTTTATCTGCCTTATACTGGGATTTCTGCAAGTATTTAATTGCCTGAGTTTTGAGGAATGCTCACAGCACCCTGAAGTCATGGCTGCCAAAAATAGTTGATTTGAAAATGAGGGTTACAGCTCTGCTGTAACACAAAGTAGAGTGTAATATGGTTAAGGGAAAAAAAAGGGGATTAAAATATTCTTTCTGTCAATTTCCTATGATGTTAAATAACTTATGTGTGATTCCTGAGCCAACTTTTTTATGATCTGATCCATGGCTGGAATTGTATTTCACTTGAAGATCAATTTGTAAATAATTCAACTTAAACTGCGAGAGGTTTCTTTTATAATTAGCCCTGCTTCTTGCAGCACTGGGGAGTCTGATTCAACAGTTTAGAAAAGTAATTACAGACTATGCCAAATCTGGCTTTCAGTCCTTGTTTCGTTTCAGTGTTTGTGCCTCTAATTGAAGATCTTGTTTAAAGTGCAGAACTCTGAATTTTATATTTACTTGCTGTAGGTGTATGCACTAGTTTCTTTTCAGTGATGTTAAAGTGGGGATTTGGAAAGATATTCAGATTAATGGAGTTTAAATGTAAATATTATTAACAAAGATTAAAAACAACAGAATGAAAAGCAATTTCAGAGGGAACAAATGGAAAGTTGTACAGAGTTAACATTAATATTGATTTGGAACTATAAATACATAAATAATAAATACCACTTCTTTTCCCCCTCCAACATACACACACTCTACAACAAAAGTTTATTCTTCTAGAAAATATTTATTCCTCTGGAAAATAAAGAGGAGCTTTGAATGTTGTTCCAAGGAGCAGGAGCAGAGCAAGGGGGGCAGGAGGGCACATATTTGGTCATTGGGTTCATGGTTTTGTTATCTTACCACATGGAGAAGAAGGACTTTGGCTGAATTGCTTTTGGACCACTATATATTTTATATGAAATATCTGACATTAATTTGTTCCTATAATGTGTCCTAGATGTACTAGTAAATCCTTAAGTGAAGATTTTATATGGCTTTTTTGGATTTCAGCTGTATCGTTTACCCTAATAAGAGACATTAACAAGCCTAACCATATTAAAATCTTTTGCCTCCCAGAGCAATAAATGCTGCCACGTGGGTTTTCTAACTGATTGCATACATGTGAAGAATTAAAAGCTTATTTTTAAAGAATTGCAAAATTAAGGGAACGATGAATGAAAGAGCAAAAATTACTGCAGATAAAAAAATTCTAAGCACTGTGCATTCATCTTATCATTAAATGGAACAGCAGCAATTTGTGAACTAATTTTAATTTCCAGTAAGGAACACCATTCATTAGAAGAGAATCCTTTTTGTGGAATAAAAAAGCTGCCTTCCTGAAAGGCATGTATTCTCACTTGAGATGCATTTATGCTCATAGCTCCATCTAATAACGATTACAGCTTCACAGCTAAATATGAGAGGGTTTATTTCCTTACTTGATGTACTTCAGTTGTACAGAAATGATCTGGGGACAAGTCTGCTTTATGTGTGTGGGGGACTTTATGAGTGAGAATGTTCGATATTGAATGTGCATTAAACATCAACTGATAATTCTCTCGTAGGAACTTACTGCGGAGTCTCTTAGAGCAGGCCACTGGGGAAGGAGCAAATGTGCTCAAATCAGGACCTCAGCATCTGGAATTGGCTGGGAACCTGTTTTCCTGTCTCAGAGTGACTGAGCAGCAGGACATCAATTACACACTGACATGGAGCGCTGAAAGAATGTTAATGGCATTAACACTCCTGTCATCTGTTAACACTTGGGATTTCCTCCTGGCTTGTTAGGGAAAAATAATTCCCTTAAAGTGTTTTGAGATGTCGTTTTTAGAAAAGTCTGTTTTTGTTTTTGAAACTTGAAATGTACTGGTGTCTTAATTTCTGCATGAAAACATACATTAATATCTGAATTTGCTCATAAATAGGGAGTTTTCACAAATAAGCCCACAGAGGCAAAATTTCTAGGAGCTTTTGGATATGTCCCTACTTTTCAAGTAGCTGTCTTTTGCCTGAATGTATTTGAATGTGTTGTTAAATGTAGAGGCATTTCTCAGTACTTTGGGAACTGCAAGAGAGAACCATTCAGTGGTTTTTCAAATTCCAGGCCGTGTATAATCCTTAAAATAGTTTTATACGTTTGCCTTTTCTTGCAATATTTATACAAAATTTTTGTTCTTGCTATCTACAAAATTGACATTTGAAAACACTTTCATTTGAAAATGCAACTCCCTACTAAAGGAGATATTTTGGGGAAATTACCTTTTATTTATCTGGATAAAATACTTTTTCTAAGTAGTGTGTAGGGAGAGCAGTCTACCTTCCTTCTTCTAGATGGATGGCTTTTATTTTTTATATTTTAAATTGTGGTCACATTATACAAATCATCAGAGTGTTTTCTTTCTTACTCTTCATGTTGAACATTTGTTTCAAATTAATCCTTCTGCTTACAGTTGTAAACAAACTCTAAGGAGCAGGCAGCAGAAAGTTTAAGATGTGCTTGAACCAGGGAAAAGGTTTTGTTTTAGGTGCCTGAGTGTGTACAGGGGAGGAACTGTAACAGCAGTGATTTAGTCAAGTTTAAAAGATCAAAATGTCAGCTGTTCTCTCCAAGTCTTACCTCAGAAAAAATGAAAATTCGATCTAATGCTCAGCCAAGGACTTATTGAAAATATTTTCAACTATTAATTGTTAGTTTTTCTTGCTATATAGAATATATAGAAATATATATAGAAAACAGAATGAATAGCACAAAATTCATATTATTGGTACTGTTTGTAAATGAAGAAAGGCCAGAAGCAATGGAACTTTAAAATCCTCTTTTTATTCCACTGAAGAAAAATAGGCTAAGCTTCACTCAACTCTTTTGAACTTTGATTTACTTGATTCTGAAGAAGATAGCTGAGGCCATCCTATGGTCTATTTTGTTATCACCCGTGAAGCAATGATGAACTTGTTGACATTTTAGGATTTGCTTAATATCAATAAATTATAATGAACATCTAGCAGTAGGAGGAGACCTCTTCTATTTGGTATTGATTATTTAAGAATTTATAATTTTTGTAGTTGTTTGCATTTAAGTATGAGAAATTATTTCATCAAAAAGGGATTTGTGATTAATGTAATTTTCTGTTAGCAGCATACAAGAAAACCGCTTTTTTTCCTGTCAATTAAAATAGTAAGTGAAAGGAAAAGACTTTGTACTGCCTATTGAAGGTACAGCACAGAAAAGTAACCACGTGTTATTTACTGTTGAATCTTTAGCTTTAGGAGTTTTGTGTTTAAATTGAAAATGCTTTGAGCAGTAATCATAAGCCCTGTAATGCTGTACATCTTCTTCTTTACAATTAATTTTAGTATATAGATTGTTTATGTTTCAAGGAACTTTTTGAAGTGTGTATTTCAGTATTAGAACTAGAAATTAGTATTAGAAATACCATTTTTTTTCCCTGCTACAGACTTGTGTCAATTTGAATTCATTGGTAATGAGATTATAAAATACTCTTAAGAACTTCCAACTTGTAGTACCTATTCTGTAGGGATTTTATGCAAATTGATTAACATGAGCAAAGAGGAAAAAAAAAAATCACGTGGTTGGTGTACATTAAATTCTGGATCTAGGACACTGTTCTAAGTTTTTGTACCTCTAAGACAGCTAAATTTGTGATTTGAGTATTAGATTTGAGATTTCAGTGATTTGCTTGGCTGTTTGACAGCCACCGGGTCTGTATGCCCCAGATTTGCATTATTTTGTATTGCCCCAAATGCAAGAAAAGAATCACTAAAATGCACTTTTGAAAAGGAAATTGACAGTGTATCATTTTCTGAGAGGTTACATTTAAAAACCTTTTATCTCTGAACACTCGCCTCATATTTAAATGGGGATGCTAAAGCAACCAAGACACACTTGATTAAACTGATCGTGCTTGTAATTCTGAGAAGTACATCTGAAGGGCTGACGTATTTCATCAGCACTGGCAGAAAATCCCACTTCTGAAAGCACTGCGATAGAAGATAGGGAGAATTAGTTGGTACATATAATCTGCTTTTCTTTTCCAAACTAGAGGCTTTTTTAGAAAATTCAGGGCATCGATGAATAAACAGTGTTTTCTCTCTCCATTTTTGCATTGCTAATTGTTTAAGCTCATGGTATTTCAGCATTTTGAATCCTATTGAAGAACTGACCCTGCCAAGTTCAAAATCAGATTGCAAGCAATTTGGGCTATATTTAGTTACTTATATTCAATTGACATTATTAAGCTATAAGGAAAAAAACCCCACTATTTGATGTTGTTGAGCTCAAAGATACTTAAATTGTTTACTTAGGCTTTAGAGAGTGTGTCTCCCCAGCACATAAAATGATCTGTGTGTACAGAGTTGCCTTTTTATGGGTCCTGGTTTGAAAATAAGATAATCAGCACGTCAGAAATATGGCCAGGACCTATTGCAATTAGAAGGCACAACATCAGAAGCACCTTCAGAAGGTCTCAGTCCTGAGCAGCCCAGCAGCACTCACGTACAAACAATCCCAGAAGCTGGAATCTGTTTGTTTATTTATTTATTTATTTGGAGATCCTCTTGTTGCCTGACAGTCATGCTAGAACTGTTGCCATTCAATTTGATTTCCACTGAGAAATGTCCCTATGGCCTCGTGGCATTTACTAATCCATTTTCTTACCTAATTTTTCACCCTGGAATAAAAAATAAATAATCCCCCCACTAAAATTGCTTTGAAATATTTGTATGACAGGTGTCACATTTTTTGTGACTGGGTGTTTGTCATGAAGGTTTGTCATGAAGGTCAATAGACATAATTGAATTAAGGTAAGGTTAAATGTACTGCTTCTGCTACATATAAAGATTTTAGACCTGCAGCTCATTGCCCCATTGTGTTTGCTGTGATGTGCAGCAGGTGAATGCTGTGAATCTTGGGACAAAGTTAACTTATAAAAGTATATTGCTGAAAAGAGGAAAATTATTTTACTGTCCTAATAGAATGATTCTCCTTTTCTGGTCATGACTGAAACCAGTTGTGTTTAGTTCGTTATTTGATGCAATCAATGACAATGTTTCTAGGTGTTTCCCCCAAGAATCTTCTCTCTAAATTAGTGGGGGGAAAATCAATCAGTTTGTTGTGATCTGATTACAAACCTATTTTCAGAATTGCTATGCAGGTTCTTATACTGGCCATTTAAAAGGAAACGGTTTTCCCTCATTTACTATTCTGCTTTGAGCATCCATGGTTACTAAGCTGCAACCCTTGTAGAATTAGATATTTCCCAATTAAAGACTAGTTTAACCTTGTGGAAAAACAACATTGATATCCTCCTGGCTGGTCAAGTCCAGTTTTCCTACTGAGAGACATTACACCATTAAGTATGTTTTCCTTAAACTCTTTCTTTGATAGACGAGAGTTAAAGAATGAAGGTTTGAGCATAGTTATAACCTTCATTTTTATGTCCTCTGCTTTGTTTCTTCTGACTAAATACTAAGAGATACGTGAGAAATAGTAGTGGAAGGGACTGTCTGTCTATGTTAAATCTGTAAGTTTTAAAAGTCAGGGTGGAATTACAAGGGTTTCTTCTGGGTGTGCAGAGCAGCAGGTTTATCTTGATCCAGAGCACTACACTATCATTTCAAATCTAAAGCCATCACCTTTGCTTTACTGCCTCTCTTTCTCAGCTTTAATGAGGCATACTGGAGGCATTTCTGGAATAAATGTGGGTGATTCTGTGTGTGTGTATGGTTTTTTAATCACACCAAGTATGAAATTTTCCTTAAGGTATACTGAAATTCTGTATTTTCCTCTGTGGTGCACTAAGCATCAAAAGAATTGTTAGTCTGTTTTTATTACATACCATCAAGTAACAGACATGCTGTTCAGATATTTCATGTTAATTGTTTAATTTGATGTAGTCTGCACGTTGCTCAGTGAAGTGGAATTTGAAAATCTTTAAATTGGTCAGGTCTAATCTGGCAATGTTCCAGATGTTTGGTTTTTTGCTAATGTGAGTTTTTTACAGTACTTTGCTGTGCTTTTACTTGGTACCTGCCTTTATTCCTCTATTTTTTTTTTTAAATATCAATGTGTTTTAATATATTTATGTTCTTCGTTGGGAAAGGAATTCTGCACAGGCCTGCATAATTGATCCTGAGATATTCCATTCTTTTATGAACAAAACATGATATAAGCCAACAGAGAGATATTAGTAAATCACTGTTTCAGTGCTTGACCAGTTATGTGAAAACTGTTGATTTGCTTTGAGACAAGATCAGCCTCAGACTACAGGATGCCTTAGGGGTATAAACACAGGATGATGAGAAGTAACAATATGTTTAGTAGAATAAGGGATCATTCGGGTTCTTCAGGGACTGGTGAGAAATCCATTTTTATATACCTGCTTCAGAGAGAGTCTGTAACAGAAGGCAAAGTCTGTCAGCAACATTACCAGGTAAAGAAATCAGTAAATAATGCACATACAAAGAAGAGAAATACTGAAGGGTCGTGGATCAGAAATCAAGACCTAATAGTGTGAGAATAACTTTTGGGATACTATAGTGGAGAAAAACAGTAATGGACTTGTGCATTCATGAGAGTATAGTTTATGGCAGATAAATTGTGCACTATCGGCTCTTTTTTATAGTGTAAATGTACAAAAAGAAAGCACAGTTGGAAGTGCAATATAAACAATATGTTCCTCATAAAGGAAAATTAATTAATTTGAATTTTACTAAGGGTGTTAATTTCATGGTTTTTCTTATGTTTGTAGAGATATATACCAGAGAAGTCAGGCAAGTTTGCAAATGGTTTTACGTAGAGTTGAAAGTAAGGCTGACAGGTTGGTGCCTTTTTAAGAGCTTTCCACTTTCTTTTTTATCATATATTATTTCCTTTCTTTTTTTTTTCCCCTCTTTGATTCATCTTTCTTAAAGCAAACTGAAAATGCTCACTGTGTTCAAGGTGATAACTATAGGATTATATAGGTATAATCTTTACTTGGATTGAATTTAAAAAGCACCTAATAATGTGCCATGTTTTACTGCAAAATGTTCATTTCTCTTACAACTATTTGATGTCAGTAAAAAAAAAAGACAAATCCCTTCGGTAAATGATCCTTTGAATTTGTACTTGTCTGGACTAAAGAACAGTTTTCATAAATTTCATCGTTTAGAACACAAGAATTATGGCACATTATAAATGAAAATTGTGTTATGCAAAGCACATTATCAATTTTTTTTGACAGTTTACTTCTATCTTCATCTTTTCATTCCTTTTTAAGAAGGATAACACTGATGTGAGGGGACATAAGATTATATTGATTTCTTTCATATCGGGTTATTCTATGAACCCTGTGACAAGGAGTGTACAAATAACCTGAACATTCCATTAGAGTATGAATAAAGGAAGAAATTGATGAATGTCACAAGTGGGGAGGCATAATGATAGGCAACAGGTAGTTGTGTGACAATCACGAATTTACAACAGCTTATTTTTCTAATTTTTATTTATTGAAAAATATATATATTCTGTCAATTACGTAGTACCAACTTTTCTACGTTTAATTGAGATATATTTGATTAGAGATTTTTGTTGGATTTTTGTGATTTAATCCCTACGATTATGTAGGTGTGCCACATGAGGGAGCTCTGTTCTGTTCTGCACCTTGAAGGCTGCACCTCAAATTGTTCTTCAAAGCTGGTGCTGAGGAAGACTGAGAGGTTTGGGCACAAGAAAGGAGAAGAGTATAAAACCAGTACATATTGACTAGCTGGGGAGAGAAAACTTTTTGACAGTAGTCTACACAGACACATGAAAAATTTTATAGGAGAAAAAAGCCTTCTCATTTAGAAGACTGCAAAGAATAAAAGTTCAGGAAGAGAACTCTTTCCTTACATCTAAGGGAAATCTAATGGCTCCTTGATTGTGAATAATTGCCTGAGGGAAACTGTGCTTTCATCCTTAAATTTATACTAAACCAAGTTGTCCAGATCACTGAAAGATATTTTTGTAAAGATTTGTGCACTACTAGGGTAATGATCCATTAGAGATCTGTTCTCTAATTGTTGTATGTTTATTTTAAAATCAGCAATTGGAGGGAGAGTGCAGTCTGGAAATCCCTGGAGTTGCAACTTGAGATATCAAAATCAATCTGTCATGAGATACTGCTTTAACAAAGATGTTGTGGATGGAACTGCTTTTTTGCCCTCCACGCTTTTCCACACTGCAAATAGAAATTAAAAAAAAAACCAACCCTCAAGTGTTTTGGAGGGGGAGGATGTCATTGAGAAAAAAGATGTGCCTGTGAATATAAGAAAGCTTGATTTCAGATCCTGATTACCCTGTGATTATGCTCTTTGCTTTTCTCTCTGACCAGAACAGTTATTTAAGAAATATTCCTAAGTGTCTGTTGCCTGAGATAGAATTTTGATGGATTACTTCACTTTCCTGACTTTTTCTTGGTTTAATTCCGGTCATTTGGGGTAAGGCTGTTTGTCTGCAGACAGTGGTGATCTTCTAGCAAATAATTGCCCAATAAGTTATTAATACCAAAAATGTGGAACCATTTCTGAAGAGAAAAGAGTGAAAGGACATGGACCATTTTATTCAAATCACATACAGTGTATGGTTTCATGTAGGAAACTGGTATTTAAAATACCAATATTTAGGTGCAAAATAAACTTTCATTTTTAGTGTAGTCTTTTGCTCTCATTTTTTCCTCTGCTTGAATTTGTGAGCACTTCATTATGGCAGTTGTTTGTGCTAAGCAAATATCAATTTGAATAAAGTTATTCTCTGTTTTTTTTCCTAAGGTGACATAAAATAATTCCCTTTCCTCCTCGATTTGGAACATCTGTGCTTTTGAAAAATTATACAATCAGCAGTTTTTCAGGTTTCTCAAAACAAGAGATTGAGGAGTTCCTACATTGCAGCACTAAAGGAAACCTAGAAATATAGGGAGGCTTTTCTATTTTCCTTCCCCACACTTTACCTAAAACTTCATCCAGATGAAGTAACCATGAGATCTCCTGATTGAAGCTTGTTAAAACCGTGTGCAGCTGACAGCTCAAACATCCCTCTCTTAATTAAATCCAGATGAAGTGAGGAAAAACTGCATGATCAAAGAGAAAGGGAATGTGGTTGCAGCTTCTCTGAAAGATTTAGGGCACACAAAGCTGTAATTATTGTTTAAGGCATCTGATTGTGGGATCCAAAGCTAATGTAATATTTCTAGGAGTGGCCACCTTACCAGCCTTCTACTGAAATACACATCAACAACTACTTTTTAATTTTTGTTAGAACATGTCAACACTTTGTGTTATTTGAAACAGTCGTAACTAATTTGAATATAATATGCAAAACAAATTTTACAACATCATTTTGTTTGCACTAGCTGCATTTTTGTTGTTTTCTTTCTTGTTTTTATTCATCTAAAGAGATTTTTATCTAATTGTTCTCCAGGGAAAGGATGCTACAAATCCATTACTCTGACAACATTTTTTGTTTGATATATGCTTGACTATCATGTCTTCTGTGTTACTTTCTAATTAATGCAGGAATAGTGATTAATTGTTTGCCACCATAAAAAAAAAAAAGTAGAGAGATTTGAGCTTGGAAAAAAGCTGCAAATACCACTCTCATACTGTTTCAGATTATATAAAAATCAAAATATCACAAATGAGAATTAAGTTAAGAACTAGATGATTTCTGTTGTCAGGCAATATGTAGGCAGTTTCAAAATTCTCGTGACTTCATCAGTGGAAATAAAGTGTTGGTTTTGCCAGAAAGAAAGGTTTGGTTTGCTGTCTAGAGCTTTTAGAAACCCTTTTGATCTTTCTGGTTTTTGTTAAAAATGGGAATGTGGAATTTGGGGGTTATTTCCTTATTACAGTTATGGGAAAAAACCTTCTGAAACCATCAACTTCCTATTTCTTTGAATAATAAAGAAATACACAAGTGTTATAGGTTAATGCCTAGCTCTAGTTTTTGAGTGGGTTTTTTTTGTTTGGTTGGTTTTGGTTTGGGGTTTTTTTAAGGGTTTGGTTTTTTTGTTTTTATTAAGATAGAGAAGATCTTGCCTTCTCTCTAGCCCGTGCCTTTAGAAATGCTACCTTTTGTGTTTTCTTTGAGGAGCCAATTGCTCTTATTTACTTTTAAAGTTGTCTTCTTTGTGCTACAACACGAAATTCCTAATTTGCCATCCTAAGTCTTTGAGCAGATTTTTCCAGTATAAAACAGTTCAAGAAACAGCCTGTGGAGATTTGTTCCTTGGACTAAATATTTTATAAAATAGGCCTTTGTTTATCAGTTTTTGCCCAGAGAGTTCCTATGGGACTTTTAGAGAAATGAGCACTGATCTTTGTGTCCTCGTTAACAGAAGTATAAATAAAAAAGCAGGATTGAAATGATGTTGACATAAGCTTTCTCCTGTGCATAGTGATGTGGTGGAATCAATGGAAATTGTCTTTTCATTATTGAGAAGTTTGAATGCAGCAAAGTTAGGAATTGAAGATTGCTTAGAGCTGGGAGTAAGCAAACATTGACAGACTTTTCTAGTGTTTACCAAGATGAAGTTTTACGGCCATTTAGGGACAAGTCAGAAAGCTTCATCTTAATTAGCGTGAACTTGAGTGGGATTCTGCAATTTTGGGAGAAAGAGCAGGTCACAGCCAGCATTGTTCTCACAAGGTTATGATCTTTCTGTGCTTCATTTTCGTGAGCACAAACCACTGAAATCCTGTCTTTGCACAGTGAATGCAGTTGTGTTACATAATTTTGACAATCAAGGATAACTTCAGGTGCTAATGGAATGAAGGGAGATGAATAGTCCTCTTTGCTCAAAGATAGCTGAGAATCAACTGTTCTTTTGCATTTTGGTTTGTTTATTTGTTTTCCTGAGCTATTCTGTCAGATGCTGAATGATGAGGTAATTTGCTTTGTAATGAGAAAGAACTTCTCACACTGAGCTTTTTATGGGTATTTTATTAGGGAATCTTTAAGCTCGTCAGAAGTACATGATTTTGTGTACACAGAGAAAGTGTGCTCCTGCTATGGATCTTGGCTTCTTTGGGTTCTGATTTGGGTACAGTGAAATGTATTGTATTGATGATTTCTGGTTGGTTTTTGTTTTGTTTTTTTGGCTTTTGCGAAGGCTTTCAACAGGAAGAAAAGATTAGGGATATAATTGTGGTTCATAATTATCTGTGTACGCTCCAGAAGTCTTGGCTTCTGTGTAGTCACAGAGATCCATTATGTATGTAGTGCGAGTGATAAAATTGTTAGCATGTGTTTACATACTGATAGCAGGTGAAAATAGAGCTATCAGTGTAAATGACTTAGTGCTATTAAAGCTGAATTTCTGTCTTCAGTTAATAAGTTCTGTTTGTATTTCCACAGTTCAATTCAAAGAATGCTCTATTATGAATGAGCTTGGAGATTAGAAACTAAGAGCACTTGTGCATCCTTCATTAAAGATGACACTATTGAATCAAACATTTCCTTCTAACTAGTTAAAATGGGTGTTTAGCCTAGTTTGGTGGTAATCCAGAATCCTGCTCTGAAATGGTATGCAAGGGTTTTGAAAATGACATAATGCAGTTGGTGTGGTTGAAATATTTTTAGTAAATTTTCACACTTTGTGGTCATTGTCATTAAAAATCATACAAAAGTATTTGAGTTCTTGTTGAAGTATATTTCTTTAATATTAGTAGTAGATAAGTCTACCTTATCTACTATATCTGTATATTTTTACACATTTTTTTTTTAATGCATTGTTTTAAGAAAATAACATATTTACATTGGGAATAGTAAATTGATTACCAGTCTTCCTCTTGTAAGTTATAAATCATTTTATGGTGGTTTTTTTTAAAGCAGTGTGTCATAAATCTGTAGAATCTGTTAGAAATGCTCCTAAAAAGCCTGTTATGGGCAAATTTAAAGGAAATCATGTGGAGAGTTATGATGAAGCCATGTTCTTGGTTTCCCAGTGATGCTGTGTGTCTTTTGAGAACAGTTTGTAATCAATATTAGCCTCAATGTATACAGTAGAATAAGAAACCTTCATACATTCAGTAAAACTGAAGTTAACTGAGACACAAGTAGATCAGATATTTAAATAAATAGAGTTTAGGTGGCTTTGCTTTCCAGACTCATAGAAAATCACAGGCTGATTATTTTTTTCCTCCTTGTTATAATGCTAGTTTATAGATGATGCTAAGTACATTGATGCCTTCCCTTTAGGTTGAGTAGGTTTAGAAATGAGAACATCTTCCACCTCTAGTCCTAGTGGGCCTTCGTTTTCTTTTCTTCTTGTGGTTTTGCTCTCAGTAAGAGTTAATCCACCCATAGCACAATGCCGGATCCCTGTTTCTGAAATGAATTTTTTTGTGTCAACACAAACTTCGAGCATCGAGCATTACATGAAAAGCTCTCCCAATGGAATGCTGCTCTCTCCTATTTTCAGCTTCCTGTAACCAGTAGCTGGAAGGACATGTCAAAAAGAACTTGTAGTCAGTCTTTGAAAGGCTTGTGGAAAGTGTTCAGAAGTTTCTGGCAGGTCTCTCCTTTGTGTTTGCTGTGCAATCTTTCATCTTCTGGAGGTATCAAAGGCATCAACTCAGTGGCCTGTTTTTTTTTGTGCTGTTTCAGATCTGTGGTGAACAACCCTTAAATTCTTTTTTTATAGTGACTGTGGCCCTGGAGAGGGGCCTCCTTAATTGCTGGAACACCAGTGCATTCTTTCTAATCATAGTTAAATTACCAGTGTTGTCTCTGCTGTGGCACATCCATTGTTGAGGAATGCCAAGCTGTCAGTGCTGGCTTTCATTTCCTTTGTACATGCTGACAGTAATAGGTGTTGCCTTTGGGCAGGTGAGTATTTGGGGTGTTCTGGTACTTTATTAACTTTTATTCAAGTTACTGATATACTGATGTGAAATCCATAGCAGATGATACAGTAGAAGTGATGATGACTTAACCCCCAGCTGATTTGAGGTCTTCGACCTTGATTTCTCTGATCTCTCTGTTTTTCATCTGTTTACGTGGAAGAAACCAGTAGAAAACATGGAAGGGTAAAGGCAGTGGTCCTCATGGACATAAAGAAATAATTTCTCATATAATTGGTAATTAGTGATTATGTCTGATGTAAAATGGTGGTATAGCATCATAATAATGTTTGCATTCATTGCTTGCTTAAATTATTTTAGACATTGCACTGGACATCTAATTTTTTCTTTTTTTCCAAATAATAGCATTTGCAGTGAAATATTGGCATACAATTTTCTTCTGGTTATAAAAGAAACTAAAAAATATGGTTATGTGGAAAAAACAAGCTTGTGAATAAAGCAATTTCTCCTAGTTGAACAAGCACTTTTAGACTTGAGAGTGAAAAAATCTGTGATTTTTGTTTTGATTTAGAATAGTGAGAATGACACTATGTTTAGAGTTTTTAAATGAGCACTTGTTAGAGCTTCAATCTTTATTAAGGAAAACTGTTAGGATTAAGTATTGCTGTTACAGAAAGTTGAGGTAGCTTAATTCGTTGTGAATTTTTTTCATTAAACAGTGTAGGCATATATGGCTCTGCTTCCCTGGAATTACTGCATTGGCTAAGTCAGAACATTTGAAGGTGTTGTTTTAAGTTAGTAATATTTTATAAATAGGAAGGTTGTATGAAGCATAGAGAGTGTGACAGTAACTTTGTTATTATTGCATGGCCTATGACTGAGAACTGTTGTCTTTACACCTCTGACTTGTCTTCTTCAAAATTAAGCATAGTTGAAATAATCTATTCTCTCTTTGCTCATCCTATTTATCTGTCTTACTGACATTCTTTTGTCTTGCAGGCCATCTGTTAATGATAGTTCTTATTTGCAGTTTGGTACTTAATAGCTGAAAAATATTAATGTTGAAATTACAGTGTATATTTCTACAGTGTTACTTTAAAATATCTTCTAGTTTCAATAGCAGTATTGCGATTTTCAATACTTATTATTGTTATTTCTAATGTGAATGTGCAATCTGAATGGAGAACTGGTAGCTTTGTATCCAGGAATTGATTGCAAATCTGGAATAGTCAAAGTATCTTTCTTTTTTTTCAGACTTTTCAGTCATTTTTAATATATTAATTTGATTTTATATTAGATTATGCAAGATTGTTTTTAAAGGATCCACAGGTGCAATTTTACATTTATATACCTTTATATTTCTTTTTCCTAGTATTTATGGTGAGTTGTTCATGACAGCAATCTGCTGACTCTAAGGCAAATAATGTTTTTCTAAAATTTTTAGACTGTGCTCAATAATTCAGTAATGTGCCATTATTACCCATTTAATGTATTCTTGCCATTAAACTTTCATTTCCTTTTGTACAGTTAAATGTCAGCGAAGACTGAACTGTACCAGGTTTATCTTGTATTAAGATGAGTGATTCAACAGTCCATGCTTGAAATTCTAATCAAGCAGGTTACATTTGTTTTCAATAAACTGAGAATTAGGTATTGCTCCTGTACTTGCAGTGGTGTGGCACTATATAGGCAAATATTGCTATTTCAAAATCTTGATATTAATATATTAATATCCATCACGTTGTTAGGTTCTGCTTCCAAATTAACATTATAATCCAACAGTTTTGCTCTTATGCTATTGAGGCTTTAGTCTAGATTGTTTGGAAAAAAATTATATTGATAAAGTTTTCAGTCATACTTTTAAGAACCAATTTTTAAATGATTATTTATGTAGTCTCCCATTAGTTAAAGTGGGAAAATCCAGGTGGAACATTAGGCCTCTTTCCAATGGAAGGTGTTTTCAGCTTTGTTATGCTGACATGTAGCTTGTGCAGTGACAGCCTTTTAGGTACTCAGCAGTATCCAAACACTACAGAAATGTTATGAATAGAACATCCACCTGAATTTCTATTCTTTATTCTGCAATTTGCTGACTATTTTCTGGAGGATCACTTTTGGGTTTAGTCTAATCGCAAAAGGAAATGTTTTTTTTTTACGGTTTCTTTGTGCGTCTCTGTCCCGTATTTAGTTTTCCGGTTCTTGGTTGTTTTGCAGAGAGATTGGGATCTCAAAAATGTTGTGTAATTAGAAATGTGGTACTAGGCAACATCTCAAATTAGAGTCTGAAGTCTGGGGAAAGGTTGAAGCATGAGCTCTGCTGTATTAACAACCAGAATCCACATGGAAGAGAGTTGTTACAAGGAAAAGCCACAGGGAACCAGGCTGCATCATTTTTGTAGTTCAGGGAATAACTTGTGTCTTTTGTTCTTGGGGTTTGATATGTGCAGCACAACACTTTCATCAGCTCCAGTTCAGTATCAGCAGAACTAGTTTAATCCTGTACCAGCTGTGTTTTTTCCAGTGATTTGTGACTTTGTGGATATAAACAGCCACACAGAAGGAAACAGCAGACTGAAATGTACTTGCTTTGAGGCAAACTAATATTTCCCTTAGTAGCTTGCACCCTTCCTCTATTTGCAAAATAATTGTTCAAAAATTATTTTTTTCATGTAGGGAAAAAAAGCACCACATTTTTCCATTTAAAAGCATTATGTCAAACTTTTAATGATGGCTGCTGGGATGAAAGTCAATCTCAGTCTCATTTCTAGACTTCTACACTTCCTAAGGAAAAGAAAAAAAAGACTTCTGTTGTTCCATAGTGTTTTTCTCACTAATAATTTTTCAAAGCTGTTTGTCAGTTTGCTGGGATGGGTGGGTGGATATTTCATTTTTCTAAGTTCTGTGAAATTACACAGTTGAGAAGGCACCTCAAAAAAGTGAACCTGGTACAGGAAGCCTGAGGCAGGAGCTGTGTGGCTGGGCAGTAAAAAATCCACAGAGGAGAGTTCTGTAATAAAAGGCAAAGAAAATGAGATTCATATTATATGTTTTTGCCATTGATAGTTATGCATGTTTTACATATAAAATATATGTATGTGAGCTGGGGGATGTGACATCACTTGAACAGAGTGAGAGATCAGAGATTCTCACAGCAAACTAAAATTTACTATGTCTTTTCAGAGAATGTATTTTATAAAATTAATCATTTCTTCAAAGAAAATGTCCATGATAATGACAAATTTTATAGAGGAAGTTGTATTCTCTATTAGTGGCAAATCCTCACTGTTGTAAAGGGATCATTTAATGGAAATGTTGGTATGAACTTGCAGACTATTAATATGTTAATATTAATCCATTAAAATGTCATGTTTGAAAGCAGAACAGCACTTGCACATTTCCCAGTTCTAACCTTTGCACTGAGTTCTCTGTTTTACTTTGTTTTCTTTATTTACTGTTAGATGGCACCGCATTTGAATCATTTTCCTTAACAAAACTTTACAGCTTTGCTGAGAGCGCCCGAGAGCAATATGAAAAATTGTCCAACATGCACAACAACATGACTAAATTGTATGAAAATTTGGGAGAATACTTTACCTTTGATCCCAAAGCAATAAGCATAGAAGAATTCTTTGGCGATCTGAGCAACTTCAGAACTCTGTTTTTGGTGAGTAATGTCTGCAAAATGTTACATATTTTCTTATATCTTTTTTCTTCCAATTTTAATTCTTTCCTCATCTCTATTTTTTCTTTTATAATTAACTTACACTTTGTTCCATGGCAGGAAATTTGGTGAATATTTCCAGAATTATTTAGATTTTGGTTACAGATAACTCTCGTCCTCCAGTTTGCAGCTTGACAACTCAGCTGTGGATAAGGTTGAGACGTATGGATAGTTAGAGAATACTTTTCCTCTTTTAACAAAAATTGCCTATTGGCTGACACACGATGAACAAAAAGCTTGTTAAAGTCCAGGCCTGATGGATGTGTCTGCATTCCTGTTGTGTCACAATCTGGCTGGGACCTGCAAGGTGAGCTCATGTTGCTGACACAAGGCCACTCAGGTGCTTGTGTCACCATTTCCAGTCATCCACAGTGGCCAGGGCGAGCCTTGTTTAGGAAGGAATTTAAGAGGTTTGTTTTAAATTGTTAAGTTTTTAATGGGTTTAGTGTCATCTTTCCAAGTGGCTGTCTGGGAGCCATAATTAGCAGCACCGTAGGAAGCGCACAGGGAAAACAGATGCCTGGAATGTCACGTTGTGTCACATTGTGCCTCTGGAGAATACAGACCTCACTTGGAAATGCCTCTGTTTGCCATACAGCTGGGGCTCACGGCTCTGGCTCTTGCCAGGAGCTGCCTTAATTTATCGTGCAATCATAAGGCTTTCAGTGTGATGGAGGAATAACTACTTCTAAACATTACTAGTGGAAGAGGCTATTGTCAAAGTGATTGGTGCAGTTAAACCACCCTCTGTAGTTGAATCCTTTTCTTCTACTGGGTTTGATCTTAAGGAAGTAGCTTTTGTATGTTTTCAGTTCTTGTGTATTTTCAGCTTTTTTCAAATCTAACTTTTATATTTCAGTTATATAGTGAATCAATTTCTTGATGAATGGTGTTTCTTGCTTTATAAAATTTGAATACATGGAATATCAGTGGACAAACCAAGTGTAAGATCTCTTTCTGGTAGGCAACAGTTTTTCTAAATAGCAAAGACATACCACAAATAGTCTTTGTGGTCTTTCAGAAAAGTAGGGCTGATTTCTTTCATTCCTTTATAATTTTAGAAAGCTGACAAAATAGTTTGCTAGGGTACTATTCTATTGCTGGATGTTGGGCCTCAATAGTTAATTATATGCATCTGATGCTATGGTCTTTAACATTTAATCTGTTCTTTTATCTTCTACATCTATATTTTAAGAAGTTTCTTAGTATTGAAATGAGCTTGGACCATATGTACGATGCATATTAATTTAAACAGTCATGCTCTAATGTAAAATAGTGAAATCCAAAGTCTGTGTAGCTTGAGGAGACACTTTCTTTTCCACAGCATCACTTGTGCTTCAGTCACTGCACTTGTTCAGGTACATGCAGCAGTACTAGTAATTGTAATTAGGTCTTTGGAGAATTTCTTGACTTATTTTATTCACTAGAGCAGAACCTGGTAGACTTTAGTGGCGTAAAGATTCTTGTTTAGGGATTTAATTTTTTCCAGACACTTGAGGAAGGCCTAGGATGAACATCAAAAGTTCACAGTACAGTTTGGTTTGGTGTTTTTTTTTTTCTATAAGGAAAAAAAAAATTACGAAAAAGAATTAAGATTTGCTACAACCTTTTGATGCTTGCAGGAAGTTTCCCAAGAGGAAAAATATGCTGAAACTCCTTTAATCTGTGGGATTTACTTTAAGAAAGTAATAACTACTGATAAGAATTCAGGAGCAATCAGAAAAGACTGAGAGTATAGAACATCACCAAACATTCCTGGAGCATGCATATGTATTAAATTTGTCCAGTTTAGATTGATGTAATGCCTTCACGCTTTAAGTAGTCCCATTAAGTTCTTTCAGTATTTTGGTAATTGATTGAAGTATAATTCCAAATATTTTTTTAAATACTGATGACTCATTTCCTCCTCTTTGTCCTTCTTCTATGTTCTTGCTAATGCCTGTATGTTGATAAAGGTTCTTTCTTGTCCTACTAATCTAGTCATTTTAATTTAGAAGTTCAAAAATTCCTCAGATTGCTGCTTCAGTTTTTGTTATGCTTCTGGTGTGAACATTTATGACAACAAGGCAAACCATAGAATTATAATGTAATTTAGGTTGGAGTGAGACACTATAAGGGTCATTGAATTCACCTCCTGCTCAGAGCAGGGCTAGTGTAGAATTATAGGTGGCCAATTTTTCTTTATTTCATTTACAATTAAAAAATAGAAACTTGCAATTTAACTAGTGTATTTGAAGCGGATAGAATGTATATGAATGTCTTCCAAGATGAATCTAAAAGAATTAAATCAGAAATATATTCTGAATGGCACATCCCCAGGTGACAGAGAAAAATCTGTTTGTTTATATACAGATACTTATAAAAGTAAATCTGGAGCTTCATATGTGTTTGTCTTATCAAACTCCTATTAAGTAGGTGCATGCATCATCTTTTCTAAATGCTTGCCTTTTGCAAGTTGGACAATACCATTATTTAGCAAATATACCTCCACGTGGTATAAGCATTCAGCAGCTCTTAAGCTGAATGAAAAGATGTAGAGTTCATGAGAAAAACATTTTCTGGAAGCCAATGTTGTTTTTTTCATTCTTCATTTTTCTGATCAAAGCATATTAGCAATACAGTGATGTTCCTTTGGGTCCAGTAGTTTCTCTTCAAGTTATTTTCCAACAAAATTTTCCACATAAATATTTTGTTATTCTGTGATCCCTAAACAACAGGAGGAAAGGAAATTCTGAGTAGGTGTTGTAGCTGATACAATAGCTGACCTTTCTCAGTTTCTTTGTGAGACATCGATTGGGGTTGGAACACTTGCTATACTTTCCCAGCAATAAACAATGACCCCCCAAAACTGGTGCTTTTGTGGGCATTTTGTTTTTCATTTTTTTGTCTTTTAAACTGTCCAGGTACAAAGTTTTGAATCAAGTACCAAAGCTAAGTGCAATCTTGTGCGCTCATTTTTTATCCGTGTCTGTCTACCTTTGTGTGAGAGAGAATACGCTTTTCTTTGGACTGTTGTGTGACAGTAGGAGCAGGAGGAAAGCATTGTGCAGGTGCTTCACAGTCCAAGCGACACCGTGGAAACTGCCCACCGTGTGATTGCAAAGGGCCAAATAAACTCAGAGCGCCCCGACCAGTCCTCCACCCCAGCACTCCCTGTGGGCCTTTGAGTTCATGGCGCTGCGACGTCGGCCCGGGGATGCAGAGAGAGGAAACGGAGTTGATTTGTTTATTATGCTATATCTGCTCCCATTTTATCCCCAAACTTCTCTAACCATTTTTGCAGGGAATGTAATTAGAGCAGGGTGCAGTGAGAGAAGGAAATAGAGAGTATCATGTTCCCGCCTCACAATCAGACATCATGTCCCTCACGGCCCCCTCATGGCTGTCCTGCTCCTTGCTCAGTCCTTTTTTTTAAAATTTGTCTTAATGTTGTGTAGAATATTTAAAACTTTGAAGTGAGCTTTTAAACAGATCTTTTCCTAGTACTTGTGTCACCTCTGTCTTCATTTATTTCTTCAGTTTTGTACTGAAGTACGTCTTGATAACCTCACTGTATTCAAGGTATGTCACAGGAATTAAGTAAAGCATTTCAGCAGGACTTTTCCTTTGCCAGTGGTACACGAGTCAAATTGAAGCCTGAAGGAGAATAAAGAAAAAAGATGTATTCTCTTGGAGCTGACAATTGCAGAGAAATTGAATCAAAAGTAGCAAAAAGGATGGTTTTTGTCGTGTATTTTTTTTGGCTTTTGGTTGTTTGTTTGGTTTTTTTTGCTTTGCATTTAAATATCCACTAGATAATAATATCTCATTTATATTTAGGACTATTCTGCAAAAGAAATATTTTTTAGATTTTTTGTTGGTCTAGTCCTTTATTCCATTGAAAATAAACACAAATTTTTATTGTCCTTGAGGACAGTTGCAACCTGATACATTTTGGTTTGATATTGTATCAGGCTCTTATCAAATAATGATTAATCAGTTGCCTGAAGCAAGATGCTAGTTTGTTCTTTTCCATTTGTGTTCTTTACTTTAACTTGCTGTCTCACACTTTATATCAAATGACCTGCAATATTTTCAAGCTGTCACTTTCTGAATGTTTGTTTCTGTTGGTGATAGAGTATTTAAAAACATCCACCAAATCTGTCATGCCTACATTTGCAAATGGACATTAAGTTCCTTTCAATCTGATTGTGTGCTTTGTGGAAGATTTATGAAATATGTACTTTAGCACTAGATAGGAAGAGTTCTTTTTTCCTAGACAGTTTTTGAATTAGAGTTTGTTTGCTTTGTGGGCTTCCTTTTAATGCAGGTAGTCTTAAAGGTGAATTTTAAGTCTAAAAAAACAAAGTTGTTTTTGGAATAGTAAGAAGCATTTGTGGATACAGTTTTATGAAATGCAGAGAAGCTTTTTTGTTCGGTGAAGTGATTTTTTTTTTTAACATCTGGTAGACAGTTTTATCAGTGGTGACTGCTTCCCTCATATTTGTGTAAACGCAGCTCTTTAAATAAGGAATTAAATCTTCAAAGTACATTATAAATGTACTTGGAGAAAAAGGGTTGTATCCTAGTATAAGTCAATATTTAAGCAGATGTGAGTAATTCATCAGCTGGCAGTATGAGAGATGGGTTTTGGTGAAAGACCAATGAAATAAAAACTGTCCCTTTGTGTCCACACTGACTATTGATTGATGGCTGCTGTGTGCCCGGGATCCTTCACAGTAACCCTGCAATGCCACATCCACAAAGTGAAAACGTTCCCAAAATGATAAGATATATTAAATAATCAGCAAGCTGAACACTTTCTATTGGTGACCACTACTCCTGTGTTTCAAGGTTTTGTAAGATTGATGCCCCGTACCAGAGAGGAAACAAAGCATTTGTTATGTTGCCTTCATAAGAAACAGTTTTTACCACAGTGGATTCAGCGTCCTGAGTATAAATGTACCTGTAAGACCTTTTCTTCTTTCTAATATTTGTTTGTAACTTGCTTCAAAGTGAGTTTCAAGTTCCAGGACTCAGGAATGGGGTTTTTTGGTGGTTTTTTTTGAAATGTCCCTAGAATTCAGCAGGTCATTTGCTACAGTAATATAAATCAATGAATAAACAATACCTAAATAAATACATAATAAACATCTGCTTTACTATGAAATACAATGCATAGTCAGGCTAAATTTCCAGCTTTCAAACTCATAAATTGAGTTGGTAATTCAGGAGTGGTTTAAAAGAAAGGCTCTATTTATTCATTGTTCTCCCTGGTTATTTGTCTGGGAATACAGTTCGTCCCTTCTGCCTAAAAAGTAACAATTCTTTAATGCAGTCTGAAAGATAACAGTTTCCAGCTAGCAGGAAGCTATGAAAAAATAAAGAATAATGAGCAAGAAGTATTTTCTTCAGGGAAATTTCCCAAGAGGTAGTATCAAAAGTGAAATACTGTCCTTATTAACAGGCAGTATATAGCAAGCCCTTCCTCCCCCTGCCCCAAAACCCAAAAGACAAACTCTTTGGTAAACTCTCTAAATTCTCATCTGAGTGTATGCATCCAGCTAGTGCTGAGGAGAATATGTTTTAATCATTATTCTGAACAAGTCAGGAATTAGGGGTAGGCTATGAAAGGATACAGGTAGTGGAATCAGAAGCAAATGAATTCACATAGGAGCAGTAACTCAACTTTATTTACAAGGGTTTAGTGCTGCTAGATAAGAACTTTATTCATGATGTAAAACACAAGGATGACATTTCTCTTGGAAGCTCTCCAAAAGATGTAAAAATAAATAATAATAGAAATTAAACTGAGTTCAAGTACACTTGGTTGGCAAGCACTTAAAGGTTGGCAAGTGTAGAAATAACAGGCACCATAGATGGGGTTGGGATTTTGTTCTGACCTGTCTAAATTGTTTCTCTGTGGGTGGGGTAAAAGCACTAAGTGTCATATTTCATGGTAGTAATGCCATTGATTAAGTAATATTTTCAAAAGTAATACAGGAAAACATGGTCTAGAGGAAACCATGAAGTTAGATTTCCTAATCTTGAAAGGAATGGGATTAAAAAGTTTTCTTTAGAATTTTTGTTTTATATTCAGTGCTGGTAGCAGTGAGTCCAACTGAGAAATGTCATTATTTCAGGTATTATCTTGGAAGTTTGTAATATTTAAATGAGGATTTTGAATCCTCATTCCACTCTGAAAGCAAAGCATAGGTTGGGATTTTGACTGTCACAATACTTAAGCTGTTGCAAAGCTCTTGTAAACCAGTGACTTTATTACCTGCTCCAAGTGACTCCCTTTGGCATGATTCTACGTCCAGAATAAACCTTTCCAGAGAAGATGTGTACAGGCTACAGATGCCAACATCTGCACTTAACTATTTCTGAAAAGCTCTCATGTGTTAGAAGAAACCTGACTTCTCTCTAAAATCTCCACATTTTGTTTCACATTTATAGGCTTAGTCTCATCATTCTGTTTATTCGTATCTCTTATTAAGATAATTTGATAATTGGAATCCGTATTTGTCTTAATTGTGATTTCAGATTGATCACTGCATTATTGCAGCTTCATTTAGCTTGCTGACGTTGTAGTAAATTACAGCTCATTCACTTCCTTAAGTTCATATTTGCTTGCTTATCACGTTTAGAAAAATCCAAGCAAGCTAATAGAATTGGATAATCCTGTCAAAACACAGTATGAAGCATGAAGTGGAAGGTGTAAGAAACCTCAAGGAAAGAAATGCAGCTGTATGAGCGTGTCCCTCCAGTGCTGTTTTTTTCACATTTGTTATTTCTTTGGAGTGTAGGGCCGCACCACCTCTAGAATGCTTCCTTCCATAGTCCAGCAACCATGTCTTTAAGGAAGCCTGCAAAATCTTTCCAACCCAGGCAGTTTTGTTATTTAGGTGCTTAATATCTTTATACACTACATTGTGTGGGCTTCTCACAGTCTCTTTTAAAATCTGTCGACAATTTCTAGCCAGAAACTTTGAAACATTTCAACATGTCATATTCAAGGTCCTGCTGTTTGAAATAATACGTCACGTTTTCTCCTGGATAAAGCTTTTGTATTTACAGATTTACCTTAAAGTTTTGTTAAAAAGTCTTAAAGATTGTACTTGGATGATGATGACAGGCTTCACATGCCAAAATATTGATTTGTCTTTTCCTTGATCCAGAAAGATTACTTTTGGAACAAAACAATAATTTTTCTGCCCTGGGCCTTGGTTTCTCTTTTAGGTTTGTACCCAAACAGCCAAGATTTGTTTTGCTGAAGTTTTCAAGTTGGTATTTTTTTGTAAATACAATGATACAGTTTTGTATGTGTATGTGTGTTTCAGCTCTGTGTCTCTTTCAGGAATAACCTGAATTAGGCATGCATGTTTATTCTGCTATCCAAATATTGATTGAAAGGAGCTGGTAAAACAGTCCCAAATCTGTCCACTTGAGGGCTTTTTAATAATGATTCAAACTTAGACAGTTAAGTAATTAAGTCATACCATGCAGCTTTTCATTGGTAGTGTTAAACTGGGTTCAGTAAACACTGCAAACTTCTTCTACTTTACATCACTAGACAGTTTTAAGTGTTTTTGCAACTCAGCTGATAAGCCAGCAGCAAAACCCTTCTCCCTACCTGAGCAGGCAGCAGCAGCTACACTTGCCAAAGCCCTTAATCTGTACTGGCAAGACAAAGACATTTCTGTCAGTTGTGATGGCCCTGATGCACGAACCACGGGGCAGTATCCCAAACGTAATCTTTTCTGCTTACTGTTTCATGACCACCCATCAGGAAATTCAATTTGTCTGCTCTCGTTTAATACCAGCTCATTACATCTCTTTTCCATTATTTTTGTGGGGATAACAATGTATTTAAATGTGTTATCCTCCAAGGAATACCCATGAAAGATCTTTCTTTTACATGTAAACTGATTGCTCAATCTGCTGTATTTTAACTCTCTTTATTTCTGTAGATTAACTTTCAGTTAATCTGAGTTTGTTGTTCCTAACGACTTATGACTGAAAAAGATTATTTTGCTGCAACTTCAGTTGACATATTTTGCAGTTGCAAGGCAAATTTAGGGAAGGCCCGAGGGATCACAGGCAGCCTTCATTATTGGTGCATGACCGCTTTGTAGCCAACTGCATCTTTAATATCCAAGGAGATTTGTGCATTACAGTTTGTTTTCTTTCTTCTTGTTTTTAATAATTTACCTTTGAGAGTCTATTTACAACCGTGTCGATGTGTGAATATGTTTGTCTGTCAGAACTTAAGATATGTACAGAATGCAAGAGATGCATTAATTTTTTATTTGCTTCTTTAGGAAGCCAAGCTGTAAACTGGCAGTCCTGAGTACAAGAGCTGTACTTCAGTGAATCCTAATAAACACAAGGGGGAACATCAAACTATGTGCCCCTTCCACTAACTCAAAAGGAGATAATATTCCTTGCTGAATCTATTTCTCTGCTAGGAGAGACAATACTTTTGTTTTGTTTTTATTATAACAAAAGAAACCCACACTCAAACTTTCTCTAAGTTTTAATTTGCTGTTGAATTAGCAAAACTGCCTGCCCTTATGTACTAACCAAAATAACAGAGGGTCATGAACAGCACATCAATAAAAGGATTGTTTGCATTTAAATATTTCTGTCTCCTGAGATTCACTTGAATTTTTTTCCCTTTTTTGTATGCGCTTACATGTTTTCAGAAGACAGTGTCTAGATGAATACTTTTCAGAATGTTTTCCAAAGCTGTTGGGAAGGCTTTTATTCTTACCAATGGATTGCTTCTTTGTCTGATTTATAACTGTTGGATTAGATTGCTTTCAATTAGACAATAAATTCAGTTGCGTAGTAAATACCTATGAGCACCAGTAAGTACTTTGTCACTGTTGAACTATATTGCAGTAACAAAACTGCTGAATTTTTTTCCCTTCTTCTAAGAGCAATGCCAATTATAGAGCTATTTTTTTCAATATTCAAACTGATCTTTACCTTTTGAGGTAATTTAACCTGCAAAACTATGCAGGAAAGGGTATCACTGGAGTTTGATACTTAAAAATAACCTCTTAATCTGACATAGCATTGTTCTGTATTAAAAGAAATCCACTGCAACTCAAGTGTTTGGAAGAGAAAAGGTATAGAGGAATATATAAAATCATGCCAAGGAAAAAGGGTTGAAAACGAGTTTTCTTTTTACTTTACTTCATGCTTAACTTCATATTGGTGGGGCCCAAATAGCACTGCAGCAAGGCAGTGTCCCCTTTGTATTAGATATTGTTAGGCTTTTCCACTGCCTGGAGGTCTAGAAAATGAGGGAATACTTAATAATTAAGTATTCAAAGCCACATGAGAGAGAAAAATAACCCTTTGCAGTAAAACTGTAGAAAATGAATCTTAAAGGATTGGTGGTATAATTCATGCAGAGCAAATGCTGTGGACACCACTGTGCATCTGAGTTAAATTTCTCTTTACCTTTATTTACAGTTCTTTACAATCAGTTTTGAGAAACTATGATCAAATTTGGTAACAATATTAATTAAAATATAAAGTATGTTTATAAGTAGAGATGAATAGAGATGTATTTTTCTTTCTGCACATAATTTGATAGCAAGTGGGAGTATGTTCTTCCCAAGGATTTATTCCATCTAACTCTGACTAATGTACAGTAGCAAATGACATAACAAATACACAGTGGTGAAGAGTCCAACTGCCTGATGAAGAGTAATAACAACTACATTCCAGGTGGTAGATAGGTGTAGGTAAAGATAGGTACTCTCACACAGCTATCACTATTTTGTTATCTTACTGTTCTTTGGGAAGATTAAATCTTTATTTTCTTTATTTTCTTTTTTTTTTCAGTCATCACAGTTATCCATTGTATTTTATGAACTGCAGTCTGACTTTTCACAGAATCTCCCTTCAGATAGGACTTGTACAGTCTGGCTCAAAGAGAATTTCCACCTACGATAACTTTAGAGCTTGTTTAGTTCAGTCTGCTGTAGTTTTCCTGTTAGAAAATGTGACAGAGTCTATGATCTAATCATAGGATGTCAATGGCTAGTGAGCTACTAGTGCAACCATGACATTTCATATTTGCTTTCTCTCATAAGATTGTGGGCATTTACTTCCATTACAGCCTGAGAAGTTGCAGTAAAATGAAATCTCTGTCAAGTGTGATTGAATGTGCAGTGACAGAACTGTCCAAAACCAAAAGGGATAAAACATTCATTTTGCCCTTTAATTCTCTTTCTCTTTTTTGAAAGAAAAGGTGCAATTGGTTCTGTGATGGTGCAGTGAATGCAGCTCTTGGTCCAGTTTGCCAGTGAGGCCACGAGTAACATCACCAGTAACTCTGGTTCCAGCATCTCTGCAAAACAGTGTCAGCCATGACAGGAGGGGTGAAATGTGTTTTTATACATCAGTAAACTCCTGAAATGGGGCATGCACACTGCATATGCTGTCTCTTATTTCAACAAAAATTTTTGATGAATTTTAACTTAAATTCTAGTAGCTGAGTTCCAGTTAACTGTAATTGAATGCCATTATAGTGGAAACTTGGCTTCATCCCTACTCATCCCTCCTAAGAGCATGATACAGGTTTAAGGTAGGCTTACAATCTTAATAGAGAAAAATACAAATCTATTGCTGCTGAATTATTTTTTTTTCCTTCTCCATAAATGCAAAGCTATTTCAATTTTCAGTCTTCTGATTAATAATGCTCATGTGTACAAATAATGTGGTACATTATGCTCCCTCAAAGATTTCTGAAGATGCTTGAAGTATTGGGTGCCAATCCCTGCGTGTTTTCCCCTCATTGCATGTAAATGCAGTATCTATGCAAACAAGGTTATTTTTGTTATTTTTATTCTCCTCAGTATGTGGACACTCATATTCATTTCATCTAATGCAGGAGGCAGTAAAAGAAAACAACAAAAGAAGAGAATTGGAGGAGAAAACGAAGAGAGCCAAACTGGCAAAGGAAAAGGCTGAACGAGAGAGACTGGAGCGACAGAAGAAGAAGCAGCAGTTGATTGATATGAACAAAGGTGAGGCACCATTTTTTGAGAGACTTGTTAAAAGAAAAACAAAACCAAGAGTAACAAACCGAAGGCTATTTCTGATCAATATGAAAAACACTTGCTGACTGTTCTGAAAGCTGAAAAAAAGTTAAGTTTTCAGAATTGAAAATTCTGTTTTGTTTTAGCCTACCTGATCATATAATTCCATATCTGCCACTTAATAAGTGTAATGTTCCTTTCAAGGCATTTTATTGTGAATTATTGGCTTTTTTGCATTTGTACCACTTAATTGATTTTTTTATTCCAAGAAGAAGTGTCTTACTTGCTTTGTTGTTAATTTCATTCTGTAAACATCTCTATAATCAAGGTATTGTGGCAATTAATGTCTTTCTTTTTGGGCTTGGGGGTCTGTTTTATAATGGATGTTCTCCCAGTAGTCCTATTAGAAGCTGGAAAATCTAGTTGAGCTTGGAGCCTAAGTACAGAGTGACATTTCAGCACGATAAAAAGCAATGTGTTGAGCTTGTCAGCTGTGTGAATATTGTATTTCACATGAGGCCACCCTAAGAGAGAGGAAAGTAAGAAAGCAGAAGGAATGAGATGGGTTTGATACTGATGCTGTGCAGATTTCCAGCGCATTGTAAAATACAGGCTTTATTCTTTACCTGTCTGACTCCAGAAGGCAAAGATGTGATAAAATTGGATTTATGCAACAGATTACTTGCAGGTTTTTGCTCAGTTTCTATGGGTTTGTGTTAATCTGCTAATCTGACCCAGCTATGAAAACACTTGTCCTTGTTATCCATTTAACAGGCCCTACTCATGGAGAAAGGCTCTTTGCTTTCTGGAGGGTTTCTGCAATGGTACCACAAATCCTGTTATTTTTGGCCTTGCTTGAATTGGCAGTGACACTGCGTGGAATATACTGTAGCAGAAGTTTTAGTGAATGAATCTGTTGCTTTGTATAGATGACAAACTTTAATATCAGATCATATCAAGATTAGTCTAATTTCAGTTTAACTATAAACAAAATATAAAATTTAAATACAGGTGATGCATAAATACATTTGCCTTCCTTTGTGAAGTTAAGCTCCTGGAGATTTCTAGCGAGATTTTTCTAATCCATTCTTTCAGCTTTTGACTAATCTTTTTTAAATATCTCTCACCTGCCAAAAAAAAGTCCTTAGTAATATGGACAGGCACTTTTCTCTGAGTGGGGTAAGAGCCAGCTAAAGGTACCTTCATCACTCTGCCCTCTGCCAGTGTGCTTGAAGACACACTGAGAGAGGTTGTTTAAACGACCACTTAGGACAATGTAAGCCAAAATGTTTTATTAGCTGTTGAAACGTGTGGAAAGCCCACTCAGATACTGTTGTCAGTGAATTGGTTTGTGTTTAAGGGCTGTAGCTCTCAGTTTGAACATACAGCTTCTTAAATTGCCTCAGCTCAGTCATGAGAGCATCCCTGTCTAAATCCCTTCATTTTTCAAGCAGGTGGGGAGTAAACCACTCTGAGCAGTGGTAGAGATGCCTCAGTACACTGATAGCATTTTGCTTTTCATCACGAAACACTTTTCCTATCAACCAATACAACTAAAGTGTGATTTTACCTTATAGTCCTCTTTTACATGCAAATATGTGAATATCTGTACATGGCCCAATGCACCAAAACTGCCATTTAAATAACTAATATCTCTAAGCCTGTGACACAAAGTTAGTTTAATACTAAATTTTTTTCCCCCGATTTCTAAATATATTAAAATACTCATTTCACAAATTACAACTCTACTGCCATGGTAGGAGGAGGGCAGTATGCCCATCCCCACTGGATTCCACGGCATTGATATTCAATTGACTATTTTTGCCAAATAACTAATTTCTTCTTGATGCGTCTGCTTCTGTGTGCTCATTGCTGCTTATATAAATAGTTTGTAAATTTGTCTAAGTGAATGTGACACAGAAGACTTCGAGGAAGGAGGCAGATGTCCTCTCAAGCTGTCATTCTGACAAGGTGATTTTCTCCCAAAGGCGTGTTTTAACCTCACCCTCCCTCAGCTATTTCTCTGTTTCTTCCAGAGTCAAATCTGAACGCATTGCTGCAGCCTTTGAGGTCAGGGCAATAGGGTTCCCACTTTTTCCAGCTTTTTAGTGTGTAGTTCTATAATAAGTATTTTTTAACTGTTATCTGACTATTCAGTGATAAATTTTTGAGGCCCCTGGAGAATCCGGATTAGATTAGTTATAATTAATTAACTGTTCCAATTAATATTTGTTTCTTGGTGTAACTGTAGAAAAACACAATGTGGCCAGAATCAAGAATTGTCCTGAAAGATACCTAGTGATGGAGTAACCTCAGAGTTGCCTGTATTTTGGAGACCAATTTACTCAGTTTGGTGGTTTTGTGCTTTGTGTAACCGAGATGACACACAGCTACTGCATGTAAACTGATATAAATCCTGCTAAGCATTCGAAAATATTTAAAGATTAATATAAGTATATAGGAAAGCTCTGTAAAAATTGCAATCCAGGAAAATTGCCAAAATTGTTAGCATTAGGTGAATTTGGCCAAGAGAAGTAAATTGTTGCATTGTCATGCAATTCTACTCCTACATAAATTGATGTTTTTCAGAATAAATTTTAAACTATTCTTAGTGAAAAAGTGTATTTTATATAACACTGATTTAAAACTTCCCCTTAAAATACTTTATCAGGAGACTTACTGCTTAATATTAGAACTTCCATTTTAAAAATTCTTACTATTAATACATATTTCCCATTATGTTGTGCCTGAACATCTCTCCCTGTGGGCTGTGGTGCAGCCAAAACCACAACCAGACATTCTAGTGCCTGTTGGACTCTTCCTTCCAAACAGTTCTCCTGTGGGTGGCAGCTCCCTCTCCTCAGGTGTAGCTGTAAGGCTTGGGAATATTCGGTGTCCTTCTCACTCTGCTGTTGTTTTAACATGCTTGTTACACTTCCCAGACTAGCCAAGTACAGGTTTCCTGCTGAAGTATGGAGACACAGAAAGATTCAAGCACCTTACCCACACACCTACAGGTCTTAAGTTTCCCAGTTCAAATCATGAACCATTCTTCCTCATTTTGGGAGCTGAGTTCTGAGGAGAAGCCTTTCATGACTTCCATTTGATTTAACATCGGCAAAATTCTTGCAGCATTGCTTCTGTGTGCATGTCTGAACCAGAGAGAGAGGAAAAAGAATTGGAGGAAGCTTTCTGGGAGCTGAAAAGTGTCTAACAGCAATTCTGATGCAAATGTTATTTAATCAGAAAGAGTTTTGCTCTTCATTATATCTGATTACTATGGCAATTAAAATCACCTTTTAACTACCAGTATTAAGATAAAAGATAGAATGAGCTTCCTCAGTCCCAATTAGTATTGAATTAATTGTTTTGAAGACATGTTAACATTCTCCCCTAATGCAGATGAAGATAATGCAAGTGAAGTTCTGTGCTAGTGGTTGATGGATATTCCCACTTTCCCTTTTCAAGGACCCTTATATAAGACTTCATGTGCTCTTTATTCACACTGGTATGTTCAGGTGTGAGCAGTAATTCTGCTGTGTTTCCTTGAACTATGTCCCTTGCACTGACTGGTGCAGGATGTAATTCCAGAGGTTACTTTTGCTGCAGTTTTGTAATGATTCTGTACTCTTCTGGTTGGTTTGTCTTTCTTCCATGTCCTTTAGCATAAACAGAAATCCATACTAAGTTTATTAGGAGTTGCATGTTATTTTGTAAATGTCTTTTTGAATTTATACGTTGGCTGGTGATTGCACAGGGTATCTGGAGTGGTAAAACTTGGGTCTTATTTACATTTTAAAGATTATTAGCTTATGGCACTGGATGTCAATGAGACAAGTGTTAAAATTCCTTTGGGAAGTCATTATTTTTCATATTGATGTTGATGGTCTGTTTGAATGTGCTGCACACCTCCTGAAATCTAATATTCCCAGAACAAAAAATAGATTGAGTTTTACATTATGCTTAAATGTGAGCATCTATAGAACCGGGATGAGGTTTGAGTTTTCTTCTTCAAAGCAATTCTGCATGAGTTGCTAAAAAACTTTTGAGATCTGTTTATGCAGGAGTTTGAAGTCATCTTGAGAATGGGGTGTGTGTCAAAATTATTGAACTGCTGGTAATATGAGTGAGAAGCAGCTCAAGAGAAATGCAAATACATGTGAGTATGGACAGGAAGCTAGAAAGAAATTACAACCTGAAATTGAATCTCACCTTTAAATATTTTGCCCTGGAAAAATTTGGTTTTCATAATGAATATGGTATATGGTACCTTCCAATTGAGATAGTTTGTCAGGGGAGAAGAATTATTAGACTGTTGTTGGGATAATTGCAGGGAGGAAAGATAGAACAATTGGATTCTTTTCTCTTAAAAGCAGGTTTCCTGGGGACTATTTACGGAACAGTAGCAAGTAGTAACTTTCGGTAGTTGTCTATGCAAATTCAGCTTTTCCTTAGAGAAATCATTCTTATTTCAAAAAGTAGGTACTGTTATTAATTTTGAGTGTAGCTGTAATTTTGTTTATCTCAATGTAACTACTATGTAGCATTTTATTTGGCACTTTGTAGACCTTACAATGTTAAAAAGCATTTCAGAAATAATGAAATCGGTTGATCAACTTACTTTAGTATAAGGCTTATTCGGGAATCAGGGTGGGATGGGGAGAAGAATGGAAAAACCCTTAGCTCTGTGAAAGGGCTGCTCAGTGATAACAAAAAAACCCCCTGAATTATCAGCACTGTTTCCAGTTCCAAAACACAGCCCCATGCCAGCTACAGTGAAGAAAATTAACTCTATCCCAGTCAAACCCAATATTAAAAAAAAAGAAAGTGTAAAGTCATCAAAAACGTGTAAGAAGTTCCCTTTCCTCAAAATGAGTTCCCAAAACTCATTTTTTTTCCCCTAAAATGTTATTCAATGAGAAAGAATTTTTTAAAAGGAAATTTTTAAGTAATGCTAAAAGCATTGATGATTTTGTCCTGCCTTATGCTAATTCCACAAATTAAAAGTAGCTTAGTACTGTAGCTTAAATGTAGCTTTCAAACTGGAGTAGAACTTTATTTGCAGATTTGATGAGTTAGGTATCTATGGTCATTTTTCTTTTCTTCAGCAGCACAATCTTTTCTTTCCCACATAGAGGCAATCTCTTCCCATTTGTTGCCAGGTAATCCAAATGCATATTCCAGCCTGTTTTAAGTGTCCTGCAGGTGATCCTTGCAAGGGGCAGAGCCTGTGCACAACCAGGCCCTGGGGGCCATGTGGGTGCATTTCAATTTTTAAGCACCTTCCTGCCAGAGCAGACCTTGCCCATGGTGGCATTTTCTGACAATAAAAAAAAGCGTGCATTTTAAAAATCGTTTTCAATAACCAGCCAGTACAACAAAACACATTTCTTCTCCTTCTATTAACTTCACGTAAGCCTGAGATCAGGTTATCATAAACAATATTCTTAATTGGTGTGTTAGCAGGGATTTGCCTTGTTTTGTAAACTGCCATGAGATGGAGGTTCACGTATCAGTCATACTGTCCTAACTTGTTCTCCTTTAATTAAAAAGTAAATAAGAGTCATGAGACACCACTCTAGTGCAAAGTGCCAAGCAAGACTGCTTCCTGGAGATATTTATTATGCATGCAAAATGAATTTAGCAAATGAATAAAATGCAAATATATGGTGAGAACACCAAAACATGCTTTCCGAAAGACATTGAAAGCTGACCTTTTTAAGTGAATATATTGCAATTAAAAATTCTGGTACTGGTTATGAATAAAAAATCTTGTTTAAAAGTTTCTACAGGACACACATTAGACTTTGGAAAGTGCTTAAAAGTTCAAAGCAAAGCAGGGTAGTGCAAGATGTGAATAGAAGCATAATTAAAAAACCCTTTGGAGAAGCAGGCAGGCAGCATGTGTTACCTAATGTGGTATTTGACTGGACTCTTTCAGTAAGGGCCCAAATTTACAAAAAATTTCCTATAAAGTTCCTGTAAACTTTGGCCCAAATGACTGTGCAATATCTACCCTTTTTATTAACTTAGGTTAGTTTGCAATATGTATATTTGTAATAATGAGTGCAATATGTTTTGCAAGTGCATGTGAAAAATACTAGAAAATAAAAGTAAATTAAAAAATAAAAGCAAAATATATGGGTATTCTGTAGTAATCAGTGCAGACAATAAAAAGGGAGGGCAGCAAAACACTCTAGAAACAAGAATATGTTCCCAGGGCCTCTCAGAGACATGAACCTGAACCAGATTATAGAAGGTGGATCATGTTTTGGATGCTTGGCTTCAAGAGCAGTTCAGTTTCTGTAATCCTAAATTATTCAAGCAGCTGGCACCTTATGAAATATGACCCTTAAGTTAGACTGAGAATCCTTTTTGTCAGTACTGCATTTCTTTATCGCTTCCTGACAAATCTCATCTAAACCTCAAGAAGAGACCCCAACATCCACACAGTGCAAAGATACTTCCAGTAACTCAGCCTAAATGTTTTCCTGTGTGCTGCTGCACCACAACAGTCCTCTCTCCTGGGAAGTTTTCTGTCGGGATGAGTTTGCTCTGCTGGGACTTCACAGATTCTAAGCACAGAAGGAGGTTGTCTTACATCTTTTCAGTGGCTGCTTTATGTAGTCTAAAGAAACTGTGCTGCCTCAGGCATTTCATGTTGGAATCCACTCCCCTGGTTATATTAAAGGCATTTCCAGTTGTGAGTTCTCTTCTGTGAATGCTGTAATCAAGCTCATGTACCGCTGCTACTGGAAATGGAGTATCCTGATTTTTAATCACATTGATTCACTATTGTTTCTTTGGTCACCTCTTTGTATTGGAGCTTTTGGTCATTCCCTATTGAAGAGCTCCTGGCTTGCCCATGAAGTTCCACACACTCATTTTATTATTTCAATTGATTTTATTGTTTCAAATCTTACGCATGTTCTGATCTTATTCTCCAAAATGTTAGTATTTCCTCTTTCTGTGTCATCTGTTATGATGGCCGATCCACTGATTAGGTTTTCAGGAAAAAACATCTGATTAGCTTTCAGTGGTTCAAGCTTCCTGTCCATAAACAACCTTTTTTTGTTACTTAGATATTTTACTAATGGCCATCTTGTGCACCTTCCACTCCTGACTTAAGTAGCTATTCTATCAAATGCTGAACACCAGATAAATCAGAGGGAGAAGAAGGATATTGTGTTAACAGAAACCATAAGCCATAAATTTAGTCTAATATCTGTGACAGAACTACGCTGTCATAATCTTGTGTTCTGCTGTTTTCAAAACTTGTTTGAAAGGCCTTTTATGCTGCCACACACAGACTATGGTAATGGTTTGTCCTCCAGCTCAGCTTTTGTTTTTTCTTACAAACAAATTCTACATTTGCTGTTCTCAAAGAGTAGCAGTAGGTATTCGGTCATTTCAAATAGCCTGTTAATCTCTGTAATTAAAATAGAGATTTGCCATTTGCTTCCACATCAGCTGAGGGGACTTTATATAAGCTGATTTGTCGTTACTCATCTGTGGTCATGAATCTGTCTTGTCTTTGTTCCAAGGGGTTGTGCTGCTTACGTGAGCGAGCGTTGAAGTCAAAAGTTCACCCGGTTGGACTGTGTGGGGATAATGTATTATCCACCTCGAGTACAAGTCACTCTTCTCTTTGTAACATGGGCTTTCATCCCCCACCCTTCTACACATCCAAGTCTGCAGTTTCTGATTTCATTTCCTGTGGTTTATCAGAGGTCTCCTTTTTTGAAATTGCTGCTCTCGTTCCAGAGCATTAATGTTGAGAATGTCATTTAACATAAAAATCTGATCACAAGTCCTAAATGCTTAGCAAGACCAGTTCATCCAAAGTCTGTTGTTATTTATAAAAGTCAGTTGTAAATCCAGAGTGTGATCATTATGTACAACAAATCTGTTTCTAGACTGACTCTATGACTGTTCCTCAGCTTTCATAAGCAGATGGACTTTATGCCAATCTTTTCTACATGTACTTTGATGTTATGGCACATTAAGTCCCATTTCTTTTTCCCTTTTTCTGTTCTGTTTCCTACAGCTAGTCAAAAATTATAAAAAGTTGAGGTATCTTGCTATTTAGATTGCCTGCCTATCTCAAATCGGACTTTATTTCTTCATTTTATCATTTTATTTTTTCTTTGTCTGTGCCTCTCAGCTGGTTTGGGGCTCTTCAGCAGTGCAAGAAGCAATAATGCTGCTCTGTGGAAGAAGAAAGCTATTTCTGTCTTGATTATTATCATTAAAGGTGGCTCAAATCCGCAAGCAACACTGGTCTAAATTGTGGAATCTGCAAGAGGCCAAGTGTTTCTGTAACATCCTAAAAACACACCCACACAGACTGTATCTGCTAAACCAAATCTGCAACAGAATATTAGTGTGAAATCCAAATTAAAACAAATGGGGCTTGTAGTTAACACATCAATTAATGATTAAGAATTCTTTTGCCTTTTCAGTCCTGTTTAATACCTATAGTGAATCTGGCTCTTTGCTAAGGCTAATCAAAGCAAATTGCCAATTTTTTTTTGCATGTCTCCACACATTTGCTCTCTCTTAGATGCTTGGGGCCAACTTGGAGATGAAACAATGAGGAAGAAAATTACTTGTTCCAGATGAAACTTCTGTCCTTGTGTACAGTGAAAGATATCTAAAAGAGAAATAATGATTATGTATTTTATTTCTGCTGACAGAAACATTGGAAATAAGTTTTTTCATTTTGAAACTTCTGGCAATTTTTGCCTTTGTTTCTTATTTGTCTCTGCAAGTTGCTGTAGGTGGTATATAAAAGACAAATGGAGGAGATAGCTCGTACTATGTGAGGAACTGCAGCAAGAACTGTAGGGAAAGACTGACATTTCTGTTGAATTTAATTTGTGAATTTTAATGAATGCTCATTGAAAATGCAGTTCTTTGTTCCGTTCCCACTTAATCACCTCAAGATTTTAAGATGCAGTGCTGAGATCAGACCTTGCATGAATTTTAGTTTGACGAGTTAAAAGTCTCATCACTGTGTCCTACAGCTTCCTTGGTACATGTGTCTTTATATTGCATATTCTGGCATCCCAAAAAGAGGGTGTTTTTTGGGAGTTGCAGTAATTAGCAGGTAGAGCAGCACACTCAGCAAAAAAGAAGTTGAAGTCTGCATAAACATTCATGAAGTATTGAAGGATTTTTGTCTTTTTTAATAAACTCTGCCAACTCTTACTTTTAATGAAGATCGAACAATATTGTGGTTTTTCTACACATAAAATATTCTAACATATTAATTAGTTATGTGGATACAGTCACATTCATTAAATGTTTCAAACCAACTTGATGTGTATTAGTTTGGACAAAGTGTATTCATAGACCTTTGATTTTGAAAATAAATTTAATACAGAGCCAACAACAAATCAATGAATGTGTAGGATAAGAAGCAGAAAGGATAACAATTATGTTGTACAGTTTAGGGAAAATTTTGGTCTTGTATGTGCGTGTGAATTGAGAGAAGCTAATTTGCTTATTTATTTTGCAGGAGCTTAGTTGTTTAAGGCTTTTAGATGGAATGTAATTAAAACTGGTATTTCAGAGTCTTCTGCTGGTTACTACACTTGCTCTGTTCCCTTTCATCTTACTCTGGAGAGAACTTTATGTATGTGTTGTGTAGTGCATATAATGGTTTCAGTTACATTGATGTATAATTTAAATGTATCAAGTAGTTATACTGATGATCGTCATGTAGAAATTTGAACCAGATACTGTTTTAGGATTGACATGCTCTTCTGTCAGGTCTGAATTGAGTCTAATAAATCTGAATGTAATAGAGAACCAGGACAGAATAGCTTATTCATTAATAAGCTGCTTTTAAACTTGAACATTTGAGAGCTTGAATGTGCATTTAACCTCCTACACTTTGTGTGAGTCAGAAGTTTTTTACTGTAATGTAATTTTTTTGCATAAGGTAATGATCTTCCCATTCCCAGATGGAGAAATTTATATTAACGTGAAGTCTGAGAGATGTGAATAAAATGTCCACCTACCTGCTGAGTCTAACCTATGTTTTAGGTTTGGGTTATAACGCAGATATGGGAACAGAAAGAGGCATTAATCAATAGTTTTGTAACCTTGGAGTTCTTTGACCTCTATTTCTCATGCTGCTGAATGCTGCTCTCAACTGTTATTAACAGACTGAAATGCAAAGGAATGTAAAGACTGAAATACATAAAAAGAAGTAATTTTTCTACTCGAATTTCCATAATGCACCATAAAGTCCAGCAATTTAAAGGCTGCAGGTTAGCTTGGATATGAAAAAAAGCAAAATAAAAAATTTAGCAGAAGTAAAATTCAGCTTTTAAGAAATGTTACACCACTTACTTCCACTGCATAATTCTCCCCTTTTCATTCTTTCCTTATGTTACCTGAAGACCATCCATGGTATAGAATGTATAGATAATTTTTTTCCAAGGTTTTAGTGAATCATGAGGTTGGGAGGCAGCATATGAAATATTTTCTGCACTACAATATTGAACTTTCTGCCATTCATTGTCATCAGATTTTCCACGTACATTGATTAAATTGACCTGTTTCCACTTCAGAAAAGTCTTAAAATATTTTAGCAGTGAAGCAGCAGTCATTCACCAGCAGCTGTCGATCTGCATGCTGAAGATGTCATCAATAATGCACAAGATAACATCTCCAAGTTGAAAGAACAGTAGGATTGGCATCAATTTTGCCTAATAGATCATCATACACAAAGCAGACAGTGACACCTGCAGCACTGACAGCATCCGTTACATTCAAATGTGGATGCCTCTTCTTTGGAAGCATTGCGAAAACTTGACGACACTTTCCCTTTGGTTTCTTTTTTTCTTTCGAAAGTGTGATTCCAGTTGCACTGACTTCACTGTCGTTTCCCTCTTGTTCCCAGAGGGTGACGAGACGGGGGTGATGGACAGCCTGCTGGAGGCCCTGCAGTCGGGAGCAGCGTTCAGAGACCGCAGGAAACGAACGCCCAGAGCACAGGGTAAGGGGCTTCCTGGAAACTCGGACCTGTCAACCCGGTGGGCTCCAGTTGGTTTGCAAAGACTCACCCACGGTTTTCACGGAAAACCCCTGGGCTGCTGTTGGGCGTGGAGCTACTGTGAAAACTCAGCATGGTCTTTGCGATCGTGGGTTTTTAACCTGTAGCTCTAAGGTATAACAAGGGCTCCTGTTGTGTTTGAAATGGCATTTAAATGTTCCTGCACAAACTATGCTTGTCTTAATTTTTAAAACTAAGTATAATTAGTTTATTGCAGGTGGTGCCGTGGAAAACATTACTTTCTTACCAAATAAGAATTTGTCCAGCTGATCTTAATTTTCAAGCACAGCTCTTAGATATAGTCTGGTTTGGTAGAAAGTTACAATATTTATAGTCTTAAAAGTAAAAATATATTAACACAGCTTCATTTTTCTGAGGAAGAAATATTATTGGACCGAATTTAGTCTGGTTCACTGAGCGATTGCTTCTTTCTGCAAAGCTGATTTTGAGAAAATTTGAGAGGTTAATCAACAATGTTTCCTTTGCTCACTTCTCTGCTTATGATAAACCAGTGGCACAGTTTGTGAAATTCATTTAGTCTGCATTTACTTTCACCAAAGAACATGGTACTGTACTGTCTTTTGCAATTTTTCCTTTAAAACGTGCCTTACAGTAAAAAAGACACTCTTAAAAATCTACAGTTGAAGTTATTTGGCATAAAATCAAAAGCTTCTTTTGGTTATCTGCTCCTAAAGGTCTGGCAGAATGGATTCATCTGATGAATAAGCCATGTTTATCCACCTAATCCTCAGTGAGGTGGGGTTAGGTCATCATTTTTTTATAGAGGAACGGAAGAGTAAATGCAAATTCTACTGCCCTCTTTAGATAGCAAAGTTAGTGCATAATTATTTTTAATTTGCCATATGAATGATCTTATGGAAAAAAAAAATGAGTTACTAAATTTGTTCATAGTAAGAAGTTAATTCTGCTAAAGTTCCAGTATCATTCTTAATTCAGAGGTTGTTTCTGCTCTCAGATCAGAATTGAAAGAACTCCTCGATCAAAATTTGGTTTTTTCCATATCTTGAGAAGTATCATTTTGAGAGATGCTTTATCTGTATTGAGCCTTGAGGAGACATTTGTCACCAAGTGGTGACAAAGCAAAGCCTTCCAGGGACCAGAGGAGATTGCACAAAATCTGCTGCAGCTGAGAAAACCGAGATGATTGAACCTGGGTCCAAAACCAGTGACTCCTGCAACAAGAGGGAACAGAACTAATTAAAAATCCCTTCTATTGCTCTTCTGGTTTATGTAGTTACTTTGACTTCTGTGTTTGAAATTTCATTGTGCCAGTTGATTTTCTCCTGGGGTCTGACTTTTACATTTAAGGAGCTGATTGACTTTGGGGAGCCCACTGTGAGTAAAGGACTGGGTCATCCATTTCCAAGCTGTGGCCAAGTGCAAGTGTTCTGTAAGGGGAGAAGACCATTATGTAAAACTTTCAGGAGTAGCTAAAAATTTAGAAGAAGAGGCAATAAATGTTAGTCCAAATCAAGTATCTGGTCGAAACTTTTATGTAAATTTTCTCACCTGGTTTAGGAACATGCATGACACAGTAACTTGACTGCACACCAGAAGAGGCTTAAAAATGTGGTTGTGACATTTCTAAGAAGTGAACTACAGCAATAAAAACCAGGGACCATATTTACGAACTTCCACATCTTCTAAAACAGAAGGAACAATGGCAGTTTCCTCATTGGTGCCATCAGTAGACTCTGTTCTGCAGAGTTTCATCCAGTGAGATTTTAGTAAACAGTGAAGTCCGTGCTTCCTATGGTTCAGTGGAAGGGAAAAAAAAGGAAATGAAAGCTGTGGAAATAGAGCTCCAATTACTATAGGCTTACAACTAGCCCAAAAGAGTGTCGTTCTACCAGACAGCTGCTCAATTAGCCTTTTTTACAGAGGTTGCTGCTCTACCTTGTAGAATATGTTTGTGCTTCCATGATCATGTCTTTAAAATGTCTAAGGAGTCAGAGACTGGCGGGGTAAGAGGTGTGGAGAGGGGGAGGGAGTGGTGCTGTGTTCCTCTAGAACAGCTGCCCTACACAGGGGGAGCTGCTCAGCATTGCTGTTTTCCTGCTGGGTAAAAATAAAATGGTGAAATGTACAGAGAGGTTTAGAAAAATGAAACTCATTTAAAATGTGCTTAACTGCTTTATGTGTGTTTGCTAAGCCTCTAAATGCAAAGCTACACTTTAATGGGTTGCGTTACAACCCTAGATTTTTCCAGTAAAAATTTTGTTATCAGGTCATGGAAGTAATAATAATAAATTCCTGCCCCCATCCCCTAGTTTTTCATTTTGTTCTGCTCTTATGTATTCTTTCTTATGTAGACTTTTCAAAGTGCAAAAAGATTCTGTGTGATTTCTCTCTCCTAAGCTTATTACTGTATCTTTGTTGTTTCTACCTACTGGATTTTAAGTAGAGAGATTGTCCTTTCAGTAGATTGCACTGCTTATTGAGGCTCTAAAATAATAACTAGAAATCAGTTTCTAGAAATGTTGATTCCCCTTCCAGAAATATACTTGCATTTTGCAAGTTTGCCCCTATTGTCATAATAAAGAAAAGTATTAGGTGGTATTTATCAAAGGGTACATTTAAAATGTGCATCCAGCACTACTGTTGCACAATTATCCCTGCCCTTTTTTTTGGCCTCAGGAATATGAAATAATTAAAAGAAGACCGATTCAGGAATAATTTTTCTCTAAATTAGTTTAAGCACATTTCTGCACAAAGCTGAACTATTCTGTTAGGGTTCTTTCTATTAAGATTCTAAGTTTTTCGCCATGGAATTTAATTTCTTTAAGAAATGTTAATAACTAGTGCCCTCTCCCATATATGCAAACTATGGCAACCTCCCTGATCCTCTGTGCCATTATTTCTGTAGAATTTTCCCTGCTGGGAATGCAGTGCCATGAGGGACATAGATGCAGGTTCTTCCTGCCTTAGATCTCAGTGTACACTGTGTTTATTGAGTATTTCTTGTGGTCTCTTAGTACACATTTTGGATTAGTTTTTAATCCACGCATCAAAATCAAATCAGAACAGTGGGATGCATAGCAGGCACAATTTAAGAAGTTCTGAGTTGGGTGTTACTGAGTTGCTACACTGTCATTACTATTTCCATACCGACGGTACACCTGGAGAGTGACGGGGGGAGAATGAACCGCCCTGCTTCAGTTTCAGCATCTCATTTGAATCTTTGATGTGAGCCTTCTGAAGGACTTCCACTGCTTAACTTCTGCAAGATAAAAAGGAGCTGAGGCAATAGTGTTACTATCTTTTAATTATTTTTCATAGTTTTTATATGGCATTCAGAGGCTTTAATTTAAAATATGGCTTGATTTGTTTGGGTTTTTTTTAAAGTAAATGCATATTTTACATTGAAGTTCATCAGAATTCTCCTAAAAATATTATAGATTTAGGTATGTTGTGTCTTCTGCTTGGAGATAGAGCTATGCTTAAAATCAAAGGCTCACTCTTGCTAAACTAATTTTACCTTTGCACTGATTATATTAAATAAAATCTTGAGTGTTAGTTAGGTTTCTGGGTACACAATCCTCATTTATCTAAACCACTTTCTAATAAAAATCTTCAGCCAAAGTAAAATGCTTTTCTGAGAGCACAGTCAGTCATTTTATATGTGACAGTTGTATAAATAAGCTGGGTTCTGATATGCTTACATCTTGAATTGACGAGAATATTATTAGTGTTGAAATGCAAAAATATGGTAGGTGCACTTAATGTGTGCTCAACTACAATGGTTTGTGTCTTTCAGATGAACAGTGTCATGGTCTTTTGCATTAAATCGCTGTTATGAGGTTGGAAATACCCAGAATGGACTACAAACATATTAGTATATTATGTCTTTTAAACTTCATCTTTTCGAAAATTTTTACTTTAAGGAGCTGAGTATTTAAGAGCATGTTTGCTATAGAGTTGTCTAATGGAGGTGTTTTGCTTACAGTCAGTTATCGTGGATAAAGAGGCTCACACATGTGAACCAAGTGCTTCAAAATTATCTCCTATATAATAGCAAGAGCTAAACAAGGATCACCAATAATAAATTTACTCATTTTGCTATCACGGCATTATTGTAGATTTAAGTTTGCTTTTATTTCTAAATATAAATGTGGGCACCATTCAAATCAAATCTCAGCAAATTACTTTAGTCCTGAGAGCTCCATAAACAGTCCCAAAGCTGTTTAAAAATAGGTATTTGTGGTATAATCTATTTTTACTCTGTATGCATTTTGTCTTATGGCTTTTGTAATTAAAGGAGTAGTGTTAGATAATATATTTTTCTGGTGGCTTGGCATAAAAGAAACAGCTTTAGTATGTGGGGGTTTTGCTTGACAGTGGGAGGTGTCTCTCCCCATAACAGGAGTTTGGAACTTTTAAGGTTCCTCACAATCCAAACCCTTCCACGACTCTGTGACATTTCAGAGGAATTCTACTTACAAGCAGGATGAAAGAGAAGGGGTGAAAAAGGAACTAAAGCAGACTTTAACCTCCTGGCTGCTTAGACTGGAGTCTCCAGGTTTTTCGGTGGACAACACCTTTGAGCATGCAAGGAGTGAAGAGGCTCCAGAAACACCTCATGACCACCAACTGGGTGGACATAAAGACAGAAATTCAAGAATTCCGTACATTTGCATAATTGCTTTCACCTCTGTTGGTGTGTTACCCTTCTCTGAAGTGAGTGCTGAAGATTGAGTAGTTGTCTTTAAAATTGATTTTCTGATCTTGGTATGCACGAGATTGTTCACGTGTTGACACAGAGCATGTAAAGTGTTTATAAGTGTTTAGTAGCCTGGACAGACACAGAGAAGTGGGATTGTGAACTCTGGGCTTCATATATTTGGCTGCTGCTTTGTCTAATTTTAGTTATTTGTCTTTTTTTTTTTTTTTTCCCAAGACAAGAACTTTGCCTGAATAAATGAAAATATACCGTCAAATAGCAAAGCTATATGCACATTCTGAAAAATGTCCTTCAGAAAGTTGGTGCTTTGTACAAGTACCGTTTATGTAATTGTAACTAATTATCTCTTGAGTTTGTTGCTCATCTAAAGCATCCAATAACTTGCTCAGGCTAAGGAGAGTTATGTACCCTTGTTTTTATTAGTGTAAGTCCTTCAGAATGCATTTCAGTGTAGTATGAAAAGCTTTCCCTGTAAAGTATCAGAATATTTTTCAAGTCTTAACATCTTGAAAATCAACACTGGTGTTACTTTACTCATAAAATTGTCCTAAGTTCCAAAACTAGAAAATGCTAAATTTTTGTGCCTTTTGAAGTAAAAAGCCATTGTTCATTAATGATGATGAGTATTACATGGAAGCACTGGGGATTATTCTGCATTAGATTATTCTCTCGTGACATTTTCTAGTTGTACCATCAGACATCTGAGCTTGTGCCAGACAGGTGCAGGACTGTGCCAGGTGCTTCAGACCTTGACACTCAGTGTTATATTAATTTTTATATTTTTATGCATATTTATACATATTTATATTTATTTCTTTAAAGTTTTTTTTGTCTGTTTCAGCACAGGATTCTGTGGGCACTCAGAGCAGCTCGAGGTCATACAGAGTGTATATTATGGAGTTTCTTTTTCTTAGAGTTGACTTGGCACAGTTGCTTCTGAACCTTCTAAAAGTCCTTAGAATTCCAAAAACCTTTTTGAATGTCCTGCATTGTGAAATAGACTTTTAGAAATAAAACAATGTTTTTCTGAGAACAAGGGAATTCTTCATAGTAAACAGCCTCTCAAAAAGAGTCATCCAGGAGGAGGCTGCCAAGGTCACGTAGTAGAATTTTTTGTATGAGTTGGAAGTCACCCACTGTTCTGAATTTATTTATTTTTTAATTCACACTGAATCTGAAAACTGTTCTGTTTTAATGAGGTATGTCCTGCTAGATGGTGAGTCCTATGTTTCCACAATTGATAGCTGAGTTTGGGCTACATCTTTATGCAGTAGCTGAAGTTAGAGAAACTTCTTTTACATGCAGAGAAAGGATATTCATGCATTCATTTACCAACTACATGAGTAGTAATGAACGATATGCAAGGCTAACTTAATTTGCATTTGGCCATTTGAATTTTCTTTGTCAGTGCTGACACTGTTATCATGCAATTATTGTGAAACACTTCTATGTGAAAAATTTTCTCCCACAGTACTGTTTACTGAGGTAAAACACATTGCCTTTAATATTTTAATACATATACATAATGAATGGGAAGGAAAGAGATGAAAATCACTGTTGCAGTGTATGACTTGGTAGAGGATTAATTTAAGTGACATTAGGTCCAAATGGTTATTTTGTAGATAGGGAGGCTTTCTCTTCCATCCTGTTCTGGGCACACAGTGTAGAATTGACAGTCCTCCAACCTCAGCACAGAGAGACTGTCCCAGACTTCTTAATAGTGGTTGTCATCTGAACTGCAAGAACTTAATTAGTTTCCGTCCTGCAAAGACAATATTCACCCTATGGGTTATGATGTAACAGAGCAAATCATGAAAATTCTAATTTTCTTATTGCATTAGCAGGAGAAAATAAGATTCTTTGTTGAACACACCCAAAATAATGGTGCTTAGACACAAAGTACTGATATCATCTTGGCAGTGGATGCACAGTAATAGCCAGGCAGTTATGTCATGTGAGATGCCAGAATCTCAGTTGGTGTAAATTGCCTTAAGTCATTTTACTTTCCTGTTATTTTTAGCTTAATAATCTGTGAGAGGATAAATTGGAGATCTAAGGCAGGGTGTCCAGTGACAGAGGGACAGGTAGGGGCCAGCAGTCCCTGCTGGAGAAAGCTCTGCCAAGGGAAAGGCGTAGGAGGACACTCCATGTGGACTTGACAACGTCACGTGCCAATCTTACGGGTTTTTTAATACTCTCTTCTGTTTACTTTTACATTTCTTGAAAAAAAAAAATTGAAAAGTCAAGATGTCTTGAATGTACTGTACCATCTTTGTCCGAAACACTTTCTTCAGCATTTTTACTTTATCAGAAGTACTTTTGCCCTGAAATCAGTCTTTTATTTTTCAATTACAGTTGGTTGTCAATGTTTTAAACACTGAGAAGGAAGGGAAGGTTTGTTAACAGCAGCTTAATGGATTCCTGCCCCAGCCCTCTGTGTTTTACTCTGCACTCAAACAACTGATGGGTTTAAGAGAGGGTATTGGTGATGTTAGTCTGTATTTATTGTGTTGTCTTTCTCTGCAAATCTGAAAGCTCGGTACAGAAGTAGGCACAGCTCCTTGTTCCATTGTTTAAAAGATGAGAAAACCAATGCCACAGTTCTGCCCTCTTTCAAGCTCTGGCAGTATTTTTAATTTTCAAGCTGTAATAAATTCAGGGATTCAGTTTCACTTTGTGGCTGATCCGAACGTTTAATGACTCTAGAGGGTCTGTTCCTGGTGCCACCAGTCCTGCTTGGTGTCCCTAAGTCCTGCTGCAGGCAGGAATGGGCTGAGCCAGGCTGAGCCACAGCTCCCAGTGCATTTGCTGAGTGCTGGGGCAGGGCTGCTCCCAGCTCAGTGGCGATTTTGGAGGCTCTCAAACTGCGCTAACACAACTGTGTGGGCTTCTGAGTAACCTGCAGAGTAGAAAAGGCAAGTTCATCTGTCTGCAAAAGATCCCATAGGCATTTCTTTCATTTCCCTTTCTGAAGGAGTGAAAAAAAACCCAACTTGTATGTATGTCAGGAAAATAAGTTAACAAGCATTCAGTAGTGCTCTTTTTTATTTCTCTTTTAGGAATCCTGAAATTATATTTGCACATAAGTGTTCTTGGGGCTTAACATGAAAAAGTGCATTCTAATTGCAGTGGGACTAGAAAAATGTCTCCTCAGTATTGGGAGCTTAATGCATTTTGTATACAGAAATACCTGAAAAGGAAAAAAGTTGAAATATTCAAACCAGACAGAAGTGTGTCATTCTCAGCTGTCTCAGGAAACATTCAAACTACTGCCAGGTGTTGGGAACAGATTCTCTGGTAGGGCCTGTGGTGACAGGACAAGGGGTAGTGGTTTTAAACTAAGAGAGGGTAGATTCAGACTGGGTGTAGAGAACAATTTTTTTATGATGGGGCTGGTTAGGCACTGGCACAGGTTGTCCACAGAGGGGGCAGGTGCCCCATTCCTGGAAATTTTCAAGGTCAGGTTGGCTGGGGCATTGAGCAACCTGGTCTGCTTGAAGTTGTCCCTGCCCATNGTGCCCCATTAAATTTTCAAGGTCAGGTTGGCTGGGGCATTGAGCAACCTGGTCTGCTTGAAGTTGTCCCTGCCCATGCCAGGGAGTTGGACTAGTTGAGCTTTAAAGGTCTCTTCCAACCCAAATCATTCTATGACTAAATGCAAAAGTAGAAGAGTTTAGCTGAGGAAGCAAACTGTTCTCAGCTGGAGTTACAAATAAGGTTTTATATGATCTGTGCTATTTTTTCCATGCTTAAACTTTTGCTGTTATTGTGATATTCATTAGAGATGTGCTACCCAGAAACATAGTTTGATCTTTATAGCTCATTACAAGTGGAAAATGTACCAATTTTGTGGTATAGATTTTGTAATATCAGCTCGTCCTGAATTTGATTGCTTCTATGCTTCTAGGAATTTTGAAGATAATTTTAGGGAGGTATTTTGTGTATTGGCAGGTCGTTGGATCGTTTTATATCATGATTTTTTGCATCTTTCTACAAAGCATCTCTGGGCATTTATTCATAATATATTGGGCTTAAAAGACTGCAGGCCTGACTTTGCATGACAATGCAGTTTGTCAGGTTGAACTCACTGTTGTGCTGCAGGCAAGTTTCAATTTCAGGAACCATATTGAGACCTGGTCAATCATCATTTTAAACACAATTTCCTGTTGGTATCTCCATTGCATTTCTGAAACTGCAGCACAGGTGGTTCATCTAATTATTGCACATTATTGCCTCAACATAATGTAGCTGAGCTGTTACGTTTGTAATGTGTGTAGTTCCAAAATTGCTCTCATATCCTAAAAACTGTCTGTGCTGCTTAATTGTAGGGCATTTGTATTGCTAGATTGTTTCAGTTTGAATACTATTTTATATTAAAGAGTGCTGCAATTAGGGTGAAGTATTTTTAATGAGGACTACGACCAGATGTGAGATATCGATGATGTACATTAATAATGATTCTAATAGTTGTGTATTTTGAATAGCTAGTTTCAAATCCTAGAATTGCCTGTATTCTGTAAAAACAAGACACTGACCTTGAAAGAGTGAGTTTTATTTTGCCATCTTCAAAGCATACTGCAGAAGTTAACCTTTGATATGATTTGTTGTGTTTGTCTCAGTAGAAAATCTCTGCATGTTGCACACCTGATTTCTCTTTTGGAGGAAAAAGTGATAGAGGCATTGATATAAGATTTTGTAAGAGCATTATAGCTAATATATCTCTGTGTGTGCGTTAGCTCATCTCCTTTACCCTCTCATGGAAGTATATAATGTCATAATATTGTTATTTAAAAACCATATACATACTGTACGGTGTCTTCCAGATGGATGTCTAAAAATAACAGAGATACTGGAGTTCTTCCTAAGATCTATATTATATTCACTTTTCATTTTCTCTGTGATTTCTGTATTTTTTCTTCCATTTTTTGTTGCAATAGCTATTTCTTCTGTTGTTGAAGAAGATTCTATTTAAATAATTATAAGCCAAGTATATAAAATTTTACAACAGTGTCTATGTGCCTGTAATTCCATGAATATATTACTGGAGTGGAATGTCAGCCTTTCTGTATTTTTTCCTACAAATTTAAATTACAAATTAAAATAGACATATCACACTGAAATACAGGAAATGTTCTGTCATTGTGAGGATGATATATTTTTTTTCATTCTAAAAGGAACACATTTCTAAAATAACATAATAGAAAAAAAACTCCAAAAACAGTGTGTTACTGACAGCATTCCCTTAGGAGTTAATCTAGGAGTGTTTTCAGGGAGGTTTTTTTGGAGGTCTTGGTGCTACAGGGAGATCACTGGCTTACAAGACAGTGCCCAGGGTGGAACTTCAGTTCCCACTTCCAGGGGATGTGTGCAGGCTCCTGGGCTGGGAGTTCCCTGGGTCACGGTGTGGGAGCTGCCAGTCAGCCTGAGCTGATGAGAGAATGTATTGGAGATTTTTTCTTGGTGAAAGAGGGAGGGAGAAATAATCCAACTTTGAGGGGATACAGCATTTTTTGTTCTGTGATCAAGTTACGTTGTCAACTTATAATTCTTCCAGAGCCTAAAGCCACATGTTCAAAATAGAATTGGATGGAGGACTCAAAAGGTCCTTATGGCTTCATAGAGTAAAATTTGAGCTTGAGAACAAAACCAAATTCCATCATTACTGGGGGCTGATTGAAATCCAGTATGTTGAATAAGTAGTTTGGAAATCAATGAACTATTTCCTTAAAAATCCTCAAGGATTCAACTAGATCTGATGATTCACTCCTGAAAAAATACTTTATCACTTCTGTCAGACATTCCAAAGATGACTTGCAATTTTTTTACTTGTAAAATCGGTTCATTACAAGATGGATTTGACAAAAGCTTATTTTATTTTTAAATCTTCTTTACTAGAGTAAAAACCTTAAAGGGAGATTTACTAGAAGTTTCATTTTTTCTCCTAATGGATAACCACTCTGAAGGAAGCTGGAATTATGTTTATGGAGTCTTTCGAATATTTATTTTCTGTTGAAATAATAGAGAGACTATTACTAAGGAATACACATTTCACAAGAAGATATCTCTTCACTGAAGGCAGTCATGATTTTGTTTTAAAGAAGTAGCAACTTACCACCTAAGTCAACAGAGTATGAATATATTTCTGAGTTGTACTTAAACTTCCTAGGAAAATCTTTTCAAATGTGTTGTTCAAGAATTGGAAAGTTTCGTAGCACTGAGGGAGGAGAATTTAGGGGGATGTATGTGCTTGTAAAAAGCTGTTTTAGCAGTTTGCTGGAATTGCATTTATGCTAAAGCCCTTATTGTTAGAAAAGTAGTTGAAAGGATGAAACATTCAAAGACAAAGCAATGCAAGGGAGCACCAAGCCTGTGGAGGAATTGCTCTTCATTGCAGAATGCAGTCCGAGGGCTGCAAAAACCTCTGTAATTCCAAACACGTGGGCTAAAATGGGCGATACAATGGGAGACTAAAGCATAAAACCCTTTTGTACTTGGTTGGGTGTCTGTTGTCAGGTGTTGCAGCCGGGTGCCCCACCCCAGTACGGCTGTGCTGAGCCTGGAGCAGGGACTGCTGGCAGCGCAGCCTGGCCTTGTCCTCTGAGACCGTGGCCACGCGTTTGCAAACAACACCTGAGGATTGAAATGTGCACTGAAACGTTTCTCCCTTGCCATGTCGGGGTGAGATGGTGTGAGAGGAGTGCACATATGTACAGATTTGCTGGTAGGAACACCCTGAGTAGCTTCCATACACTGGGGTCTATTGGGTTTTTTGTTTGTCTTCCAGAATAGCAGAAATGATGTGGGTTTTTGCTTTGCTGGCATTTTACAGGAACATTTAATGTTCAGAGTGCTTTCTGAAATTGTCTGTACGATTCTTTGGCACTGAAGCTTCACATGATATCAAGATTGTTTTTGAATTATCACTGATGGTTTTTTAGATACAGGTCATTACTTGCCATCCTTGGCAGGTTTTGTTCTCCTGCAGAACTTCAGCTGTAACGCTCTGTAATTTCCTGGGATTGTTTCAGACTTGCTTTGGCTACATAACTGCCTTGTTATTTCTTTCAGGATGAATACAATAAGCTGTCATAAATAAAAGTAAGATTTAACATTAAACATATTATTATAGGGCAGGGGAGATGACTAATAAAACATGAAACACCTTGTGTTTCCTACTAAGCAATTCCTCTTGTTCTGTGTGAAACCTCTTAGAGCACCACACTTATTATGCTGACTTACAGGCAATTCTTCTCTTGTTTGTAGTCCAGTGCCTGATTTTTGGAGTGCATTTTGCCCTCCAGATGTCAGTAGAAACATCTTCAAGACAATTTTCAATTCTTGTGTGTGGCTAGAATCCCTGACTTAGAAAAGTCTATTGACATTTTCAGGGAAGCAAAGCTTTAAACTGTTTAAAGTCTCTATGACTGGAGGTAAAATTTTATTTTAAAAAATCCCACAACCCAAAAAAAAGCCAGCAACAAACCCACACACAATCTTTGTTGAGTGCCTTCAGCTCCTGGAAGTGCCCTCTGGCCCATGTAGTCGTGAGTATAGTTGGTAGCAAACTCAAGAGGATAGTCACAACATGACAAAAACAGTTCCAATTTTGAAGTGTCTGGTAATTTTTCCAAAGCACACCTCCCATGCCCTGCAGTTTCTTTGCAGTTCAGCTGTACTGAAGAACAAAGACACCTTATTCATGCTTGCATATTCATATCTTTTGTTTCAAAGGTGCTCATGTATGGTGGAAAAACTGGAGAAATTATCCTAAAGCTGCCAAAAGATCAAAACATTTCAGAAATTATGCAAGAGGATTCTTAAAAGATCACTAAATATCAGAGAGAAAAGTTTCTGCAAGATGTTGATAATAAGGCAATGCTACTCTGAGAACTACATATATAGAAGTGTATCCCTGTAAAAGTATCCGTGGATTTTAATTGCACCTTGTCATCTTTAAACAGGATGACTGAAACTTGGGATTGCTGAGGACTCTTAAAAAAGCTACTTATAGAGGAACTTGTTATGGATAGAGGGTAGAGTACATTTGAAAAATATTGTTTGAATAGTTGGTGTTTTCTAACATAAAATATTTTTGTAGGTTTAGGACTTGAGAATCTGAATATGACACAGCTTGTTTTAACTGAAAATAGGAGCTCTCCTTAAAATGTGAATTTTTATTTTTTGAATTTTTTATTTCTTCCAAGGATTAAGGAGGAATATAGTAGAATGAATGTCAAAAAGCAGAATTAGAAACTTCTAATTTGACTTCCACAGACAATAAGTATGCAACACTTTTAGACAGGTCTTTTAAATTTAGGCCACAACGCATCACCAGGTTCTTGTGTATAACTTCATTGAGGTTCCAAGGGAGGCCGTGAGTCCAGCTGGAAGCTGGGAAAAGGATCTGCTTCTCCTTCAGTGAAATATTTAATGGTTCATTATTCAATTTATAAAATATGAAGATGTATTCCTTTCTTAAAAATCTTTTTTAACTTGTAAGTGAAAAAAAAGGTAGTTTAATCTCAATAGAAGCCCTCTGAATACAAGAAAGAAAAAAATTGCAGCTTCAGCTATTAACAGGTTGCACTTCATACAGAAACAAGAAACACTTGTAGGAATATTTAGAAGTGAACTCAATTATTTGATTACAAAGGCAGTGGCAAATAGGATAGAACAGAAGTTCTGTTTTTTAAAAAACAGATAATCTTTTATCTACAAATCGAATTAACAGCTGTTGTTCTGTACAGATGTATCAGAAATTGAAATGCAGGGAGTGCTCTGGTTTATCTTACTAAAAATGGGCTCAGAAGTGTGGTTTATTGATGTAGGTGGTGAAGTGTTGTGAACTCGAGTGATGGCAAACAGAAACAGTAGAGCTGGGTACTTGAGAGACAAGGAAATGTTGTCAGGTGAGTGCACCACTGCCTGTGGAAGATGAGTGTGTGCCAGCACTCGTGCTGCTTTGTGCTGGGGTCACCCTCCTGCTCTGAGCCACAACCCACACTTGGAGCTCTTGTGTGTTGTGGGAGAATCTTTTCCGTAGCTTGAAAAGGTTTTGTTTTTCTCTGCAATGCAGAGACAACTGCATATTCTTCTCCTCCTTTCTGTTGAAAACAAACAAATATTAATCAATAAGAAGCAGATACAGAACCTTTAAACTGGACAAATATTTCCCCATCACATATTTTTTTTTCATCTGCAATTCTGAAACTTTTTCTGTTGGGCCAAAAGCAGCTCCACCTCTCCTGTGTTGTGTTTCCTGTTCTTTATGAGAGCCTGTTTCCCAAGTCAGTGCAAAGAAAGGGGAACAGTCCCACAAGTCAAAGGCAGAGCCATAACCACCACTCTCCCAGCACGGAAGATTTCTGCTTCTCCTTTAACATTTCTTACACTTGTTATGTATAACTTACTCCAAGAACACACTGCTGCAAACTGAAAGATAAACATGTTCTTTTTATTACTTCAAAATTATTTTCTATTTTCTAAAAGTCTTTCTGTGATTATTACTTTAGATGATTTTATTTACCAGACCTTACAGGTAGGACTGTCTTTATAATGTACTTATCTTCAAGTGAAACTCCTGTTACCCAATATTTTTTTTCCTTAATTTAAAACATGATATAAAATATAGAAGTACTGGAAAATATTATGTGTATGGGGCTGTGTAACCTTTTGATTTCCACGTTCAGCCCTTTTTTCTGTACATAGATGTATCACAGAAATCACAGAATATTCTGAGTTGGAAGAAACCCACAAGGATCATCAAGTCCAACTCTGAAGTGAATGGCCCATACAGGGATTGAACCTGCAATCCTGGTGCCAAAAACACTAGGCTCTGACCAACTGAATCTTATCTCTAGGTAGATACATTTATAATTTTTGTTATTTTTTAAATGTCTATTTTAGAAGGGGCTTCACCTTGAACAATTAGCATTAAAAGGTTTCATTTGCTGTTCTTTTCAGTTGATTTTTTTAAGGAGAAATATCTCACAATAGCTTGCCTTTACTATCAGTATTTCAAGGTAAGTGTAAATACTATCGGCTCTGGATTTAGCCTTTTGAAAATCATTTAATAGGAATTTACTGTAATGATGAGCTAATTACTTAAAGTTCACTGAGTTTAGCTAAATATACAGTGTTTGATTTAGAGAGATAAATCTGTGGTCTGTCAACCTTTTCAGACATAATCCTACCTTCAACATTATCTGACAGGTAGTCAGCCCATCAGCCCGAGGACGTGCTGCAGAGCAGCTCATCTCTTCACTCTTGACTAGTTATTTATCTTATGAAGCATAATTCACAACTGGCATATGGGAAGTGGGGAGGACCAAAGGAAACATTTCAAGCCTTCCTTTTCTTCTTTCATGTAGTATGAAATGGTTTGTAGATGTGGCTGTAACTCACATGTCTGTGTTTTGGGGTTTTGGTTACTGTAAACTCTGTCTTAGGCCTGTATATTCTGAAATATGTATATTTAGAAATGCTCTGTTATAAATAATATTCTGCAAGACAAGCATTTTTTTAACATTTTGCATATTCAGGATATTGTAGAATTCCAAAAGATAATTTCAGAAATGCCTTCACAAGTGAGGTATTCACTTTCTTTACCAGCTGAATAAAAGAACCCCAAACCTTATCTAGCTAATCATGGTACCTCTAGGTGTTACTTTATTGAAAGGGTAACCATGAGTTGTTTCTAAATATCTGTTGTTGCTACAGAGGTACAGAGGCATGAGTTTAAATCAAGCATTTACTGAAGGCTGTGTCCCTGTCAGTGGGCAGAGAAAAGTCACTGAATCCAGGGTAATGGTCTTCAGATTGATGTGCTGATGGTGCACGGTCACTGGATGAAAGCAGCTTTCTTGAGAGAGCATCAAAGTCCACTTTTTTCACTCAGCTGCTCGAGTACCTGGACCCAGGAAGAACTTGCTCCTTGGCCATAGATGAGAAGTAGTTGTCTAAAAAAGAAAAAAAAACCCCAAAAACCAAAAGGATCCACAAATGTCATCATGTACACTGAATTTTCTGACACTTCATGGTAGAAATTCTATCATTTTAGTAAATTAATAAATTGGAAGAGACTCAAGGGAAGAACCCTTATGGTGTAAGGAGAAAATGACCCTGCCTGGATTCTGGTTTACAATGAAAATTAATGTTAAGCAAATGAATAACCAAACTGAATAACTTGTACAAATTGAAAACTTATCCCTTAAATATTTGATGGCCCTATAAACATAATGGAGAACTTCAAAATTGAATATACCTCTTTGTTGTCTACAGATGTATTAATACATGTTTGTGTTTACTATGCACTTAGAGAATTCCATCTTTTCCCTGTGCATGGGCCATGAATTTGGCTGTCATCTGTACACTCATGGCCAATCTTTATTGCCCCTTCCAGAAAAGCTTGCAATTGCATTCTCCTTGGGTTTACGGTTTTATGGGGCTAAACAGGAACAATGGAAACCTTTCTAAGTAAATCTCAGTCACAACAAACCACTGCTTTGTACCAGAAACATAAAAGGCAAGGTATTTAAAAACAAAACAAAACAAATTAACCTCACTTTTGACAAGTCTCCAAACCAATAGTTTTCTTACAACTGTGACTGTACAAATAAGTGGTAGTGTGGCCCATTCCTGTATAATCACATTTTTTGTTATGAAAATGCTAAACAATATTTTAAACTACTGTATTTGTACTTAATCTGAGAGACTGGTGCTTCAGGTATTCAGGGACAGATGAGGTTACTTCTTAGTTATCTGCTCTATTAATTGCAGTATTAAGTGTTCTTTGTTCGTGTGCTGTGTTTTGATACAGGAGATAAAGTCTAATCCCATTTTCATAACTAATCTTCTGGATCAGTTTAGTTCGGATATGGTGGGGCAGTGTACAGTTTTATATGTACATGCAGGTATTCAGTCTTTATACAGAAAAAAGTTCAATCTGTTTGGTAATAATATGGGAAAAGAAAGGTTTGGGGGGTTTTTTATAGCAATCACTCAATGGAGTTTTTGCTTCCTCAGCTGAGAGTCTGTTTGCTCTCCTAGAAGGATCTTAGTCTTTCAAGAAGTCATCTTTCCAGGGGAATGAAATACTGCAAGGTTTCATATTGCTGTAGCCTCCTGCCTTCTAAGGGCCAAGCCAATAGCATGTATATATTAAAAAAAAAAAAAAATCATTCTAAATATAATTGCCTCTTTGAAAACCGGTTAAAGTCTGTTATACATAGTAAGGTTTTAATACTATTCCAAAAGAAGGCCTGATTGCCATCCTCAGGTAGAATCTTTCAAGGTGTAAAGTAGCAAAGGCATCTGCAGGCAGGGTCGAAGTGCTGTCACCACAAGTTCTGGGGCTTGGCAGAAGGGCCTGGGAAGCTTTCCCACTACTTGTCCATGAGGTGTGGTGCCCACTTGGTCCATATGTCCATGGATACCACTAGGTGGTACCATTAAACCTCCCTTCTTGAGAATATTAAAACTGACTCACAACTGAAGAGTGTTTTAAAAGGATGTAAGTAAAGATGGTTTTTCTTATTTCTTTTGTGTCTGTGAATGAAGAACTAAATTGCTACCTCCTTGGCTGAAATTGTTTTTACTAAAATAGACAATACAATCTTTTCTATGCTACCACTGTGATTGTATATAGGGGCAATAATGCAAACTTTGCAGTGTTCTCACCCTGAAGTTTTTGGGTATGTGTCCCAGTTACTGTCTAAAATCCACTTTCATAGTGTGTAATCAGTTCTCCAGAAATTAACCTGGGCTTTAATATGAGTTGCAGGCTTTGTTTGTTTTTGAATGAGTAGTGTCAGTGAAGGAGAGCATTCAAAATAAATTTTTTTAAATCATTTTTTATATTTATATGTCTTAATTCTCTGCTTAGCAAAATAACAAATGGTTTTTTATTAGGAAAACATTTTTTTGAAACTATGATTGGGAGTCAGGGATAAGACGTCTTTGTTTTTTCTAATTTATTGTGTTTGCTTGCATTGTCCTATATTGCAGCTCTTCTACATGAATCCTTTTATACAGTAATTAATCTTTTAGTGCTGTCACAAGGCCATGCTCACTCTAACTGCAACTACCTGTCATTGCTGGAAATGGGGATCTGTTGTGAAACGATGCAACAGCAGTAAAAATAATTGCACCTTGAAATTGGGAACATCCACTAATGGAAACAGGTAGTTTGTCATTGTGCCTTTTTTTTTTTTCATTGACAGTAGTGATTGTAGTAAAAGATCAGCAGAAAAGAGAACTTTTATAGTGATAATAGTTCCCTATTTCTTATTTTCTCTTGTGTCTTTGTCTTAGCAAAGGTGAAGCTTTTTCATCTTGGGACCTACAGAATACAGCTGCAGACAGCAGGGGGAAGAGTTTGGCCAAATTGCCACTATAGCAAACATCTATAAAACAAAACAAAAAAATTTACATTACCAATGACAAATCAAAGCTGAAAGTTCGCCTTGCCTGTTGTCATTCATTGCCATTCATATTTGGAAAGCAGACTGCTGTGATAATTGATTTGATGGTCCAGCTTGAGTGGAAGCACTTCTGGGCATAGCAGGCCTCAGAGATGCCAAAAAAGAAGAAAAGGTGGGAATGAAATAATGCACTACTTTCTCCTCAGAGGCATGTGGCCCAGTTTTTGAGAACAGAAAAACATGCTTTAGAAGAAGGAAGAAAAAAACTTAGTAACTCAGTAATAAGTACAAAAATGACCATATAGCCTCAGTCAGATAAAAATAGGCATTCAAACAGAGACAATGAGTGTACATATTTTACTGGCAGGTGAATAATAGGAGAATGCTGTGGAAATAATCTGATTTTCAACGGACTCTGTCCAAGGGAGTACCTTTTTTGCTGCTTTTTTTGTGTAACAACAAAAGAGGCTCCCTTTCCTAAAAACACACCCACAAAAAAAGCACCCAAAAAAACAGTGTTTAATATTTTTAAGCTTTTCAAAGAGGAATTGATAGTTTGGAAGAAGGAAAAGAAAGCAATTATTGAATCTGAAAGGCCATGTATGTGCTTGGATTATGTGAACTCCCATAGAGTTTATTTACTTCAAGCAATAGGTGATAATGAGGCTTGTCTCTGTATTTCTGGCTATGGGGCAGTGTTCACCCATAGCCTCCTGCTGATAGGAATAACTTAGGACACTGAAGTGCTAGTTGAGGGGAAAAAGTAGATTAAAAAACTTTTGTATTCAGTGCTTGACCTCTTAATCACAACTGCCAGCCCCCTTTCATCGATTTAAAGAGCGGAACAAAACCAGATAAGATGTGAGCTATTGAAACACAAAACTGTAATCACAACTGGTTTGTCTTTTGAGTGATTCTTATTTACTTGCAAAACCAGTGTGGTCCTTCAGCTTGCTGAACTCTTGTATTCATAGTCCTGAATCTTTTATACATGGCAAAGGAGGAGTAACTGAAATTTAACAGTAAAGATTAAAAAGAGGAGCTTGATGAAGTGCAGGAGGTTGTAAGTGTGCTGTTCCAGGTCATAGATGAATATTACTATCTCTAATTTTCAGGTTTTGGAAGTGCCTTTCCTGCCTTAATGAGATGATAGCTGGTGTAAGCATACAATATCTTCTACACTTATAAAAGAAAGTATGTAAAAGACATACTAATTTATTAGGAGAATATATCAAATTTTCTTGTTTATGTGTTATGACTTTTAAAATTCCTTTTTCATATATTGGAAGCAGAAGCTCAGAGTTTCATAAGCCATTAAACATCTGAAAGTGATATAATCCGTATGTCATTATTCCTTTGAATTCTTCTTGCTTTCTATCTACTTACCTATAAAATTTCTTTTTAAGTATCAAAACACTCCATTAAATTGATGGATAGGAAGCATCACATGTGTCAGGTGCTTGCTTATGTTTAAAATAAATGCTGTTTGTGTATCTTATCAGAAGAAAACTTCTTCTTAGCCTTAGTTTGAAGGTAATGCTGAAGTTCTGTGGCAGGTGGTATGCTCGTCTTGGTCACAGTGAGTTCAAGTGATGTAGCAAGAAAGGTGGGACAGCGGGGATTGGAGAGTTCTGGTGTAGTGATGGGGATGGGTGCAGACCACCAGAAGGTGACAGCAGGAAGAGTGGCCAGATAATGAGGAGACATGCCTGGATTAACCTGACTGGATCATTTGTACATCACTGCTTAGTCTGGATCTGAACCACAGATCAATTTTATGTTACTCCAAATGTGTGTTCTCCATATTTGTTGGGAAGAGTGTACTTACTTTCAGTGGTGTTTGGAGACGTTTGTGACAAATGACTGTATTTCCTAAGCACACAGATAATGGTCAGTTTATTACAGCTGGAACTAGGAAAGTGCTTCCTGCTGAGCACATTGTAGTAAATATTAGCAGGCTTTGATTAAAATATAATTGGATTAATTTAGATTTTTACTGCATATTCTCTGTGAGCCATTGTGTTGTATTAGTAAAGATTTCTGGGCCAGGGGTTTGTAGGTGTTTCTCATTATTTTTATTCCGTTTTCAAATTGTTCAGCATCTCCCTGCTTCACTAATTGCATGTGCCTGCCTCTCGGGCATCCCTAGTCATGACCTGCACAAGGGGTAGGGCCAGAGGAACTGCAGGAAATGGCCCGTGCTCAGTGTTCCAGCTGCAGAGCACTGTCTGCACGTGGGAGATGGCCGGAGCTTGCTGACCTTATGTGCACGTCTGTGCCTGTGCTGGCTGTCATGGAGCCTGACACAAGGAACCAGGAGACCTTTTCACAGCTCACTGGATTTCCATGGAGCTGCTCCCACGCTATCACCTGTTTTATTCACGCTGTAAGGGTGGTTGGAATGGCACAGGTAAAACCTCCTTCATCCTTTGAGATATTCTTCCTGTGGCCACCTTCCTCCAAATGGTGGTGCTTTATGTAGCCAGATGCCTGTGCTCACAGGATCATGGAAAAGTCTGGAAGGAACTTCTAGGTCATCTGATCCAACCTTCTGCTGAAAAAAGGGCCACAGATCAGGGTCTGCTGTCCTGTGAAGCTGTCCTGAGTATTTCTAGTAAAGTTTCCAGCACTTGTCTGGGAAGCCTGCTATGTTTAATGGTTGTCACAGTAGAGTTGAGTTGGTTTTCCTCCCATGAAGAAGGAATTCACCCTGAAGGAACTCTGGCCTGTTGCCCCATGTCCTGCCACCATGCACCTTTGTGATGGCAGTGCCGTGGTCTTCTCTGTAACCACCACTTAGGTATTCAGATAACACTTTATCAGTGTTGGGCAAAGCCTAATCTGATTGCCAGATGTCAAAACATGTCAGACAAGAGCTACGTGTTCTGTAACTGGTTAAATGTGCTTTCTGTACTGTCACATCATTTTTAATAGTCATATGGAGTTGCTAAATCATAAAAACAACCCATCCAAAGCTCTTCTCAAAGCAAAGGAGAGATCAGCACAAAAGCACCTTATTTAAAAAGGAAGAAAGCTATTGGAAGGTGACAGCTGGAATTCCAGTGCTTAATCTGTGTAATTAAAACTTTTCTAAGGAGCAGGAAAAGCAGGTTGGACTTGAGGTAGTTTTAGGAGTTAATTAGCAAGGTCTTTTTGAATATTAAGAAGGCCTTTGAAGGATAAAGTTTTGAAAAACTAGTTCAGGGCTTTCAAACAGCATAAATTAAGGCAGAAACTTTCTTTTTACACATTCTCAAGATGCAGACAGAGTCATCCTCCCTAACCGTGCCATTTCCTTCCATCAGAAATATAATCGTACATCCTCCTCAATGTCTGATCTTCATAAGGATTTATTAGCTTGCTAACAGTGCAGTGGTAATTTAACTGGAAATAATATTTTACAGGAGTTTTTTACACATTCCCTCTTGCAAATACTAAAGTCAGTAGCAGCTCTTAAGTCATAAACTGAGTTTCTTCCCGGGCTGGATACTGTGATATATTACCAATATTGAAAACAGCAACCTGCATATTTCAAGGTACAGCCATAGAATTATAGAGTGGTTTCGGTTGTAAGGGAGCTTAAAAATCATCTAAACCATTCCAACCCTCTTGCCCCACCTTCCATTAGCCCAGTTTGCTCAAAACCACTTTCAATGTGGCCTTGAACACTCCCAGGGAGGGAGGGAAAGGGGCATCTCTTAGGGCAACTACAGCCAGTGTCTCACCACCCTCACAGAGAAGAATTTCTTCCTAAAATCCAATCTGCCTTTGGTCAGTTTGAAGCCATTCCCCCTTGTCCAGCCACTCCATGTCCTTGTCACAAGTCCCTTCCCAGCTCTCCTGGAGCCCCTTTAGGCACTGGAAGGGGCTCCGAGGCCTCCCTGAAGCCTTCTCTTCCCCAGGCTGAACAGCCCCAGCTCTCCCAGCCTGGCTCCAGAGCAGGGGGGCTCCAGCCCTCGGAGTGTTTTCGTGGCACCTGAGGGGGGCAGAGGGACACTCTCCCTGCCCCTGCTGCCCACCCTGCTGGGGTCTGCCCAGCACAGGGGGGTTCTGGGCTGCCAGGGCACAGGGCTGGCTCCTGCTGAGCTTCTCACCCACCAACAGCCCCAGGTCCTTCTGCTCTCAGTCCATTCCCCACCCCGCTGGTGTTTACGTATGGAAATACAGTAACAATAATACAACCTCCGTGTCCTCCATGTTTTCTTCTAAAAGTTCTGCATTTTTACAGGGGGATGTAGCTGAAAATATGGCCTTGCTTGTTCTCAGACACGTCTGGTGGGTTTTTGTAAGCATTTGCCAAGAAATAAGACTTAAATACACTGAAAATTTGGGGCCATATCTCTTAGAACATATGGAGAGTATGGGCTTGTTCTGTTCATATTTTATATGGTTTTATGCTTTGTTTTGTGAATGCACTCACTTTTACAGGAAAAAAGAGGTTTGTGTTTCTTTTACATAGGTATGTGGCAAAATTTAGAAGATGTACTTTACTTTTACCTACCTTTTATTAGTTTTGATATACTTAGCTGTTACAGAATTTCTCACTTGTGAGCTGTTGTAAACAGCTGTTATAACAGCAGAGTGCATCTTGATATATAACTAAAGTAAACCATGTAGTATATTACCTGTGGATTTAGAGGGCAAATCAACCTGACAGAATTATCTGTCAACAGTAAATGTATCAAAGCAAGACATACTGAATGAATGGTGGTAAAATTTTTGTGGGGTCTCTAGACATTCTATTGAAAGATGAATGCAACTGTTCTTTAAGTGTGAACCCCAGAGGAGCTGCAGAATTGTGTTGGAGAAGTACAAGTGTATAGTTTAGTTACTCTTCCTACAAACATCCTCTACAATTAGTATTGGGGCAATCAAATTGGAGTTAGGAAGTAATAGTAAAAGAATTTCCAAGGTGTTGAACTACAGCATTGCTGTTGTCCAGCTGTGCATGCTGGATCTAAAATGCTGTGTTTGAAGGTTATAACATGTACAGGACTCAGTCATTCACAAGGCATTCTTGCAAGTCATTATTTAAGTACATTTTAGTAGAACATTAAGCATTTAGCTTCCCAAACATCAGATTTCAAAAAAAAATACAACAGGCTTCTAAACCACTTGATGAAGAGTCAAAAAATCCGTCTCTGAAAAGAAAGATGAAGGTGTAAATTAGTATATGAAGTTTTCCCTCTGACCATTGGTGAATTATTCAGAAGTGTTACACTGATTGCTTCGTAAATCAGTATTACCTTACTCTTTAAAAATGCATTGTTCTAGAACCTGTAGAAATTTATAGACAGAACTGTCCAAAAATAAAATGCTCTGTTTCGAAGATGATGAGGGTTTCTAATTACAAATAACAAGAAAACCCAACCCTAAAGTTCATAATGAAGCAATATAAAAGTACCATAATTTAATGGTAGTATTAGACATTGGCCTTACAGTGCAGTAGTTTTCACTGATAGAATTAAATGTTACTGTTGAAAAGGGACTTTACAGTTGTGGTCTCAGCTGTGCTCAAACACCACGGTCCAAAGATGAGAATTTGTTAACCATGAGAGCTGCAGCTCCAGTCCAGTTTGACCCTAGAGCTGTGCAGATGTATTATCAATTAAAATAGTGTTTGGCATATAATGAAAGTCTTCGTGGTTTGTAATTGAAGTATATTGAAGAAATAGTGTCAAGCATAAAATAATTTATTCATTTGTTCAGTATTGTGAGGCTTATGGTAATGCAAAAAAAAAAAAAAAAAGCCAACCCTAGTAGTGGAGCATATGTCAATATGTCATGTCTCTTCTTATTCATACTTTAGTTTCATTATTTAGGATTTTTGCATGTCTTTTCTTTTGTAACATCTACTTCAGGATCTCAGAGAGTGACTCTGATCCTTGTGATGTTTGTCAGTGTGCCCTTGCCCTGATTCCAGCAATTTTCAGCAGGAATTATGAAGAAATGCTTCATGTCATGTTGCACATGGGAGTACCTCAGACAATATTTGAATGTAGCAGACAAATCTCTGAGTAAAATGCTCCATGAGCAGGACTGATCTATTTAAGAACATATTTTAGACAACCTGTCTGTGGTGCAAATTACAGATGTGAGAGGTAAAACACTTTTAACGTAAGTGTCAAAACATTTTATCATTCAAAAACTGCCATGTCTTTTTTGTCAGTCACTTCTTCATGCTCTGTAAGGGGAATGTGCAGATCTTAGAAGTAATTTTTGCTGTGCAGAAAATGAGACGAAAAACTATGTGTATGTATAGATATTGTACATATGTGATCTATGTCTGATTCTATAGAGACACATACATGTGTAAAAAAATTCTGTGCTGGCACAAATATTTAATGAAGCGATAAAATTTTATATTGACTTGAAGCAGACAGTAGTTCAAAACTGACTCTGCATGCAGAAATAACCCAAAATGTCTAATAATTTCTGTGAGAAAGCTAATACATAATTTCAATTCATAAACTTATTTTAACTGACTTGTAAATTTTATTTTTAAGATAACCCATGTTGCCTGTAGTTTTAGTGTCACTTCACCAGTTATCTCTGATTTTCATCATGCTTTGAGAAAATGTTTAAATTAGGAAATGATGGTTATTGTCTTTAAATATTAGTTCAATTTGTCTTTATTCCCCATTTTCTATACAAAAAGGATCTTGCGGCTATTTCTTTTTTTCTTTGCTGTAAAATTTATTAAGTAGAAATGTTCAATTTGTATACTTTTTCCTTTTTAGGGTTCTGTATATTAACTGTACCATTTTCATTCCTTATGACACCATTTTTTTTTATTCTTAAGCAGTAGCCAATACTGAAGTAAAAATATAACTTGTTTCTATGTAATTTATAGAATCTATTGCCGCAGGAGTCTGTGATTATTGGAGACCTGTCTTCGCACATTGCACTAAGATTATTATTACTTTTTACAGAATCTTTAAACATAAGGTGACTAGTTTAGCCAGATTGCCTTCCAATTATTTTTCTTAGTTGCATTAGTGAGACCAAATTATTTCCACTAAGGGTAGGAGATGCAAGTGGGACAAGTGCAGGCAAAACTCTGTTTGTTATCTGTAGGTGCTCTAAGACTGAAGTTACAGTCACTACATCATTAGAGCAGATCTAAAACTTTGTCTTTGGAATCAGACCTGGAAGGGAAAAGGAAATCTCTGCGTGTTCTACACGTTTGATCACTTAGGCGGGCATCAAGATATTTGCCATCCTGTCAGTTATTGATCAAGGCAGGGGTGTTCAGCTCGTATCGGCTCTCTGTAATCAGTCCCTCGGTGTCTGCACTCCTCTCAAGCAGCAGCTAATTCAGTGTATTTCATCTTGCTGTATTTCTGATTTTAGGTTTTCTCAACTGAGCATTTTCTCAGCTATTAGTGAAAGACCAGGTGATCAAGTGACGCTTTCCACTCAAGTGATTTCCCATCCTAAGTGATCTGATTCCATCTTGATCTCCAGGTTAACTGTAGATTTTAGCCAGGCTTAGGTGAGTACGGAAGTGATTTGGCTCTGTCCTAAAATACAAAAAAGAAACCAAACCCCAAGGAAACGTCTTTGCAAATGTTATTCTTTTGCTGAGTTTATTTTTAATTTGGCTACACAGTGGGCAGAATAGTTGCAGTAGTATCTTCTAGTTGTAGTATTTATCTTTTTAACTGTGTTTTAACTTCTTTTATGAAAGCAGGGGTTTACATCTTGGGACAAGTACAAGATAAAGTCCTATTAGGTGTATTAAATATGTGTGCTGAGCTTGCAAGTCTCATTTATAGTGCAAAAGATGGTAATTGTCTTTCTGTGTCAGACATGTCACTGTTAAATAGTCAGTGCTCATTGAGAGGGAACATTTATCAGCAATGGGAATGATTGTTTGGTCATAGACTTGTGAATTAGTGTTAATTTTAAGTATCTTCTTGTCAATTCTCAATGTTTAAAATCTGTTTTACTTCCAAATGGACTTGATCTAGATAATCATTCAGATCTTTATTTGGGCTGCTGTATCAAACCCCATGCTCCAAGCTCTAAAGCCAGTTTTTAAAGAAAGGCTTTTGGCAGATGATAGCAGTCCTTTCACTGATTAGGTTTATTTTTCCTATGAGGAGCTTCCAGGTGACAAGTTGCTTTAAAATGAGTGAGATTGTGCTGAGAGAAGTGTTATCACGTAAACAGCTTTTTATTTATAGTCAATGCAAGTTGTTTTTCTTCACCTTGTTCTGCCTTTAAAAGTGGTAAGAATCATCATTATCGTATAACTAACCCCTTCAAAAGTTGAATATAAAAGTAATCAGGTATTTATTTTTACAGCACAGAGAAAAACAGATACTCCTGAAGTAAGAAAGTGCTTTTATCATCGTGAAAATTGTTTTGTTCTATTTCACACAGCTTTAATTAGTGACCTTTCTTGAATAATTTTTTATTCATTTTTTTTAAGGATGGCAGAGCACTATAAATTTCAATTTATCTTCAGTTCTTTTATTGACAAGGTAAAGGATATGAGAGTTCACAAAATGCAACCATTATTTGTCTCTGGAATGGAGTTTCCACAGCAGTAACCCCTCCTTTTCCCCTCATCAGAAGAGGCAGACTAAAGTGTTTTCACTTTTTAAATATTCTCTGATACTTTGTTGTCTATTTTTTTTTGCTGAATAATATTCATATTAAATACTAAGAAACAGTAAATTAATTAAAACAAATCAGATTAGACAACTCAAAACTAATGATAATTTTTAGAAGAGATGATTAGAAAATTACTTTTGTGTTGTGTGTTTGTTTCTAGTGCTGATATGACTCAAAGACACTTTTCTTGTCATAACCTGGTTTATTCCAAGGATAAGTTTTTCTCAGGTGCAAATAAACCTTGCAACTTTGCGTTTTTGCATTCCAGACACCATTTCAATTCTAGCAAGAGTAGCTCTTCTGCTTGTAATTCTGCTACTTGAATTCCTGTACAAGTATCAAGGCTGGCAAGAGAAGACTTGTTGGCCATTTGAGTTGTTAGTCTTCACAGATATTTTTATTTGCTGTTAATTATCTGGTGTTTACAGTCACATATTTGTATCTGAAAAACATATTTTTATCCATTAAAGCCTGAAGCTTCTTTGTTGAGAATAATTAATAAAAGTTGCTCATATCTCTGATCATAAATTATCAAAATCTCCTACACACAGAGTTAAAACAGGGATTTTATAAATAACAAAGGATAATTTTAAGTGACTTCCCTCCTCTGATAGCCTTCATTTGTCACTCTTCATCTTTCTTCAGTGTTTAGAAATAGCCAAAATAACATTATAGTGCCTCATCCCTTCATGTGTTTAGCTCTGAAATAGGATGTGTGCAGTGGTATTGGATAATGTGTTTTAGAACACTGTCGTTCCATTGGACTGTAAATCTGTAAAGAAAAAAGGCCTTACATAATACTTACCAGTAGTAGAGTTCATTATAGCAACCAAAGAAAACTACTTGCATCTTAGAGTTTTTGTTGTTTTCAACGAAAAGGATCTGAAATGATGTTTTTCTTGGGTCTGCAGGGTATGTTGATAAAGTGGTGTCCAGTTTCCCAGCTGGTTGCATAATTCATAGTCCAAATACAGAGCTAATTAGTGTAAATTATAGACACTCTTGGAGGAAGTTCAGTTTGGAAGTGATTTCCATGCAGATAAAGCTATAGTGTTCTTGTGATATGTGTCATTTCCTTCTAACAGAATCCGTATTTTGTGCAGGGCAACAAAGTCTTTAAGGCAGTGTTAATTTTAAAATCATTACCTCAGTATTAGTTAGCTGAAGTACGTTAGCTGGGGGGTTTTTTATGCAGCTTCAAATGTAGTCTGATTCTTTAAAGAGTTATTCTAAAGGAAGGTATGATTGTGACCATAACACAATGCGTATTGCAGTTCTGAATTGAAGGCTTTGCTGGGGGAGAGAGGGGTGAAAGGGAGCGATTTGAGGGTGGTGAGAGGCAGGGCTGGGGCAGTTCTGTTGCACTGCCTGCTGCTGCTTGCAGCAGAAACGTGGTGCTTTAGTCAAGGTGACTCATGATAGCAAAACCCACGGGCAGCTTGACTTTGCCATCCCCTCGCTGGATTATGCACAAATGAAAATAGACAGGAACATGGTATTTATGTTTCATAAAGCTAAGTATTTAAAGGCGTCCTAATAAACTTATCCTGAAAGCACTGCTGGGCGCTAGTCCTGGTGTGATGACAGTGTCTCTGCAAATGTTTCTGATACTGTGCTTTAGTGTTGTGATACCTCTATTATTTTACTGACATTTGCAGCCTTTGCTCTGCACATTATTGGCCAATATTTGAGGTACGTGACATTCCTGCTAAGTACTGTCAGGTACAATCTATCAGGAACAATCCTTTAGAGTGTGCACAGCGACCACGCTCCTTCTACAGGGACAGGCATCCTTGGGAAGATGATATTGTGAGCTTAAAATTATCTGTGCCCTAGAGAATTAAAATTATTAGAAAAATCCGTATTTTGGGCCAGAGTAAGATATCTTGCATTACCAAAATAGACAATTTAACTTCAGGTGTGATGATAGCAATTTAAAATCAGCCATGTACCTCAGCACAGCAAATTTCTTATGTGGTTCCTGCATGACAGTTCTTTTTCACTCAGTTATAATCAAACCACTTAAATTATTCTAAAGATCTCCAGACAAAAATGTTCAGAAAGCTGTAATTGCATCAACCGTGTACCTACTGCTGACCTTCCAATCTACTGAAGCTACATCGGGAAAAGATACAGACCTTAGGGACTGCTGCAAAAATTTTTAGATCAAATCAAGACTTTTGTTTTTCAGGAACATGGGCAAGGAGTTCATTTAGCTTAAGTGCCCCTTATGAGAAAGGAATAAGGTCACAGATTGTTCTGCTGCTGCATAGCTGCAGGTGGATTGGAGACAGTCGCTGCAAAAGAATTTTCATTCTCTTTCTAAATGAGGTATTTTGGTTAAACACATGCCCTCTATTTTCCTTGTGAAGAAAGAAGTGCAAAATTCATGTAGACTGGAGATAAAGCCTTGGCTTCGTTGTGTCCTGTAGGTGCTGAGGTTGGGAAATCCATTCTGGCTTCACAGGAGTTGTGGACAAACTGCGCACTCATCATTGAATAAAACCAATTTGTCCTTCTGATGAATTAAGGATATAAGAGCTGCCCGTTAGAAGTTTTGTAGACTTGTCTACCTTGTTCAATTCTGTAAATTCCTAGGACGTGGTAGGTGTAATGCCTAAGCATCAGGACTGTGTTACACATTGGTATGCATTTAACATTTCCATATAATTCAAATACTCATATTAATTTGCATTTTATTATTTTATTTACTCTGATATGTTTCAGAAAAAATGATTCCTTTATTGGATCATCATCGTCATCTTTTGAAACTCTTCTGCTGTAATTAACCACACAAAGTAATGAATTCTAAATTACATTTTCAATTACTCGTGGCTAAAATTATCTTGAATTTAGAAAAAAATGGGTTTCTCCTCTGGAAAGATTCATTGCTTTATCTGTTGTTGTAGTAGAGCTCTAGATTAGGGTAACGTGATTTTTAAATGTCAAATATAATTTGCTGTTAGAAACATAAAGGGTATGAGTGTATTCTGAAGGAGAAAAAAGTCACTTCAGCATCATTTATTTAAAATCAGCTTTTTGTGACTTGGGTAATGTCTAGCAGAACAAAAGAAGTTTATATGTAAGCATAACCCTGCTTTTGCTATACAGATCTACATACATGCATACAATAATGTAAATATAGGAATCTACAGTTTGGTCACAGATCTAGAAATAAAAGATTCCATAATTTAGTGCTTTTCATAAAATATTAATGGCTTTTGAAATGTGAAGCTGAGTTGTTGGTTGTAGCCATCTCTGGCTGATGTGTGTGAGTGGATGTATTTAGCAAACAGTGATGTGAGGTCCAGAATAAAAGAGCACCACAGCACAACTGAGGGCAAGGGAAGGAGGAAAAGAAGGGAAGGTGTGGGTAGGAATTTAAATTTAATAAAGAAACTTTAGGGAATGTGTGTGAGGACTATATTGTCAGTAATACTTGGTATGAGTTAGAGTTATTCAAAGCTTTCATTGACAGTCTTCAAAACAAAGCATTTTGTCTACTCCATTGAGATTGGAAAAAACTTTTAGTGAAAAGTTCAAATTTTTTCTCATTATGTGCAGAAATATGTTTTGTAGGCATTGATCTCAGCCTTTGCCCTTGGAGTAGGTGTTTTTCCCAGGAAGTTAAAATAGGAGAAGAATCACTTTAAAATATTCAAGGTGTTAGGATTTTTTGGACCAGTCTAATAACAAAGTTTTAAGGAAAATGTTAATCCAAAGGGAAATTTTGCGTGTATGGTTCATTTAAAACCACAACAACATAATTGTTAGCAGCCTTTATCATTACCCCTTCTGTTTACTACACGGGAGACAGCAATTGCATCAACTCCACAAATGCCAGCATCGGGGATTTTTTTACGTTGCAACTATTTTTTTTAAAAGTGCAGGCAGCAACTCTTTGGTGGGGAGGGTGGGCAGCAAGTGCTTGTCCTGCCAAGGCTGAGGGAGCTCCGAGGGAGCTGTGTCCCCACACAGGGGGAAACGCCTCCGTGCTTGGTGCCGGAAAAGGCGCTGTCTCTACCCCAGGAGATGCGCAGGGGTGGGTTAAGCACTGCTCTCCTGAGCAGCTGCCAAAATGTACAGTAAATAGCAAAACTTACTTCCTGCTCGTTTTCCTAGCACTCTTGACATGAACTGGTAGCAATTTTAAGTTAAGGCACGTAAAGATTTATGTGCTGAAACAGGAAAGGTTGTATCAAAGAATTTTAAAGCATCTTTCATCTGATGTTTCTAGTCCAGACTCTTGCCAGAGTAAGAGGTTTCATGAATCTGTGCAGAACAATTTCTGCATAAAAGCTTAGATTTAATACATGAGGTTTTCAAGGTATGAACTCTGTATATTTTTATATTTTAAAAAGTAAATTAAGTACTTGAAAACAGCTTGCAGGCAAAACATCATCCACTACTTTAGACTGGTGTAAACTTGAGCCTTATTTAAAGATAGAGAAGATGGAAATCATAATTGATATAGATTGTTATTTCTATATAGAAAGTGTCTAGGGGAAAAATGGCATTTTTGAAAACACTTTAAGAAAATGTCTGCTTTTCTTTTTCAGCAAATATTAAGTTAGTTTTAAGTTTTGTATTTGGTTAAGCTTATCCAATTTCTTCTGTAACTGTTTGATATTTACCTTTTTGAAGGGAAAATGTTATCCAAGCAAGTTATTTGGAGCACATTGATGACAAAATAATGCCTGTGTGTTGGTGTTGAGTAACAAAGATTACTGCATTCTCTTAAAGAAATCTGTGCATTTATTTCATTTTTTTTCTCCATGGTTCACTCTGACCTATATATTTTCAGATTTTTTTTTTTTTTGCATGCATTGCCACTTTCCATCTTTATATTTTTACCTGTCTTTTCTCACTCACAGTGATGTTATAAGAAGCTGTATGAAAAATGTCAAAATGATCTTAAATCTAACAACTGATGTTGTTTTCCTGGGAACTCAGGTTCCCATTCAGTAGCACTGCTGAAACCAAGTTGTGTGTCTATAGAGGGTCATAAATTTGGTTGCTTTTATAGGCTGAATTCACTGCATGTTTGAGCTTCCATGTGTTTTTATATTCCTTGCTAAACTTCCCACGTACTTCCTTGTTATTTCTATTTCACATATTCAATACAACCTACACCTCACACCTGGACTAGGCAGTGGTTAATAGAATATGGATTTCAATTCAGGTATCCCAGGCAAAAGTTCTTCAGATAAAAATAATTACCTTGCATTTTGTAGATCCGGGAACAAATAAAACACTTCGGAGACTGAGGAATTCATAGAGAAAAGTATCAAGACTTTTGCTGCCAAAATGACAGAGCAAATTCATGGCTAAATGCAGAAAGTGGTTGGTTTTGCTAGAATTAATATGACACAGGCATGGAAAGTTGTTTTTGTATTATTTTGGAACAAAATTGCTTTCCTTTCAAAAGTTCACCTTCCCATCTAAAACATATCCAGTGGAATTTGTCTCCTTAATCACAACATAGTAGGTACAGTAATAATGATCTTTATATAAATGTATATGACTCTACGCTTTTTTGTAGTAATTATTGAAGAGGTACTTGATTAGTATGCAAATATGTTCAGATTATCAGTCTAAAACATTTTCTGTTGGGAGTTTTTTGATTAGCATTTTCTCATACGAGCTTTCATAAGAATTTCTTACCCAAACCTTTTCTGTGTTCCAATCTACTGCTCAGTGCTCAGTGAAATGACAAAATTCTGGTCTGAATGTTTGGGGACAAGGATGGGAGGAGGAACTTTCTGGGGAAACTCTTGATGTGGAATTCTGAAAATCCATACTTACTGAAAAGCTTACCCAAAAAAAGCTAAAAAAAAAGAAAAATACCAGTTGGATTTTTAAAACTGTTTTTATGTTGCTTTTTTGCTTTTACTGTAAGAGCTAAGTGAAGAAAAAAGGCATTGACACGTTGAACAAGAAATTATTTTGGCCATTCTGTTGTGGTGCAGGTCCTGGGTGACTGTGTGGTTTATCACTACTATTGCTGCTTTTAAAGCTTCCTTCTTCCACTCTCTTTAACAGCATGATGGTATCTCCAAATACTTCTTCAAACTGACAAAGCAGAATGGGAAGATCGAGTCAGGGAGGGGTTTAAAGGCAAAAGAGAATTAATTACTTCCTGCAAATCCCAAGTTCCTCATATACCACTTAAGATATTCAGCACTTTTCACTGCACCTTTTAGGTTTTATGTTGAAAATAGCAAGGAAATAGATTTTATAGATAAGAATGGCATCTTTGGGAAACCCAGAAGTCGTATAAAATTAGCATGAAGGACAACTCATTCACCTTTAACTCAGTGTGTATTCTGCAATCCACTTAATACGAGTGCTGTATGCAAATTAAGAACCGTACACAGATCAAAGAATTACGTGGATTAAATGCATGATGTAAATGTGTGGAGAATGTTAGAGAAATATATGGAACCCCTTTGCCAGTGGCAGATGTGTGCTGTTAAAAACAAAACTGCATTTAGGTGAAATACGTGATGACAGGGCAGAAACGCTGAAGGAGTCAGAATTGCAGTAAGAAGAGAGGAAATGCTGTTCTTATCTTTCATCTTCACCCATCATTTCTGCAGATGTAAAGAATATCTCCAAAATCTTTTGTCAATTGCTGTACAGGCATGTTAAGGCAGAAAAAATACAATCAAACTGCTTTGTAAAACTTTCTTTGTATCCCACAATGATTGGGTTTAAGATTTTACAGAAGGCAGAAATGTGAGATTTTGCTGTGGCTTTTGTTCAAGCCTTTAACATTTCTTAGCCATTTGCATGCTGGTACCTGAGATGAGGGGAGGTTTCTGAGCTGTCGTGGTCTCCTTCCCTGAAACATAACTTGGTGTTGCAGAGCAGGGCATGTTCTCTCCCCTCTCTCTTCCACTGGATGTGTATTGCTGAAATGGTCAGGGTAAAGCAAATAGATTTGACATCAGCAAGAGGTTTTTTTCAGAGGTCAGATTAGCAGCAACCCCTAAATCCTGTTTCAAGTTTATACAACTAAAGGATTTCAGAGGAGCATCTGTCAGGATTTTTTATTACAGTCAGAATGCACTGGCACTGCCTGTAGAGCTTACTTTGGCTCTCAAATGTTCTGGTGCAATCTTTTACTCAGTGCTGGACAGAATTGCTGCCCTGGTTCGGTTTTTTGGGTTAAAAGTCACTTTGCATCAAGGAGAGGCAGTTACATACATTGGAGATGTACAGTTTTAATTACCTTGACGTGAAAATATCAATAAACAATATGCAAAGTAAAAGATGAGCAGTCAGATTGGACGTTAGGGAAAGGCTCTTCCCCCAGAGGGTGGTCAGGCACAGGAACAGGCTCTCCAGGGTAGTGGTCCCAGCCCCACACCTCAGAGTTCATGGAACAACTGGACAATGCTCTCAGTCCTATGTTCAGTGTTAAGTAATCCTGCAAGGAGCAGGGAGTCAGACTTGGTGATCCTTGCCGGTCCCTTCCAACTTGAAATATTGTATGATTCTATATATAAATAGGTTGTCATTGGTTTGTACTTGGTTTTACAGAGTTCCTGCTGGCAGAGAGAGCTCTGGGGCAAAAAAAAAAAAAAGAAAAGAATCAATGCACAGGCTGTACAGTTTCTGCATCCCCATTTTTCACACCACCGTTAGTTCTAATGTTACTTCCCTCCAGACATGACCTGAAAGCTAAAAATTTACCTAAAAATCACTTACAGCGTATCATTTTTACTAAGCTGAAATCAGTTTCTCTATAAAACAGCACAAACATTACTTTAATGTATTTTAATGTATTATTTCAGCCTGATGGGCATTGGTGAATAGATAGCTAGATCTTGAAAGCAATGTTGTCCGAACGGCAGCAGCATTTTTGCTACAAGGTCATTGGGTGAAAATCCTTCCATACATTTTCCTATTCCAGGCTCTTTTGAAGGAGTGCTTGAAGGGTTCAGTTTGTCTGTTTTAGTGAAGTAGAGGGTTAAAGGTCTGCAGATATTAATGAAACCCCACTTTTTGCTTCTAAACTTTCTACTGTACATACCAAAACATAGTTTTTTTTGCTCTGTGCTTTCTTAAAAATTAGTTACTGCCCCATAGGAAATGCCTAAGTGGATATTCTGCATGATGTTTTCCTTATATATATAAGATCATTTTATTTTGTCTGAATTATCATCTAAGTTTACTTTGTAATTCCTAAGGGTTATCAGATGATCATTAAATCTTGATTTTCTGTCAGGAAGAATTAATAATCTTGACTTCTGAATGAATTTAGAAGCAATAGGGGATTGGACTCAAATATTTGAATACCATTTCAGTGTTAAATCAGTTATTCATATTTCAACTTAGGCTTACTGGTAGATAAAAAATAAATTCAATTCATAAATCCTTCTTTGCATTTCAATATTTTATTTTTTACCCCCACAGCTGGGTGAGGATTGCTGCTTGAGTGTCCTGTGTTTAGAACATACTTTCATACACGTTCTAGCAAAGATTTGTGCATACATCATATATAATGCTATCTTAAAAATCAAAAATAAACCGTGTAGAATAAAATAAGAATTCATTTCTGGGTGAGTTGGTCAAGTCTGAGATAAAGGCAAGACTTTAATCCTGCCTTACTAGAAACTGCCACTTGAGAGCCCGTGTTTCTGGTTATTATCTATTTTGTATTTCCTTTAAATGGCTGTGGTTTTATTAATTAGTTATTGTTTCACTCCTCAATCACAAGGACCTCTGACAGAAAAATCAATTAAGCTGCAAACATTTCAGAGGTTTTTGTAGTCGGTGTCTCGGTTTATGCGTTTCTCGGTCTGAGGCACCGGTGACTGTGGGGCCGTGTTGTCCCCAGGCCTCACGTTCTGGTGACACCACCACCTGCTCTGCTGGACACTGAATGTTCCTCACCTCGTGGCCTGCCTTCATATTTACTCGATGTAGGAGGTGGTTTTATTCTCTGCTTTCTTTAGTCTGTTTTCTTACTTAACTTGTGCTTGCTGCTGCACAACATTTTATGTCTTCTGTGATGCTCTAGGAAAATGTTTTCCTCAGCTATATTATTTCCAATTAATTAACTTCTCTACCTAGTTTTTCCTCGTGTGACAGGTTTCTGATCAGCTTTTCTAAATCCCACATATTTATCCCATATATGTTTGTATACATATATGCACACAGTACACACATGATAAGTGCACATATATGCTACATATTCTGGATGTGTTTATAGCTTTAGGCTTGGAGTATTTACAGTATTTTGAACCCATATGTCATCCCGTCTGTCCTTTTAAAATAAATAACACTTCTTTGCTGCATTTTGTTGTTTCTTCTGTGTTTAGCCTGAGCTTGAGGATGCAGTATTCGGGTCTCAGTCATCCTGAGTTTTCTGAATCTAAATCATGGTTTAGTTTCTGTAGTCCAGCTTCAAAAAGCTATGAACTAAAAGCAAAGATGTGTTGTGAATTAAATCTGAATAAGTATTTTAAGTTCTAGATCTAATGACAATGGAAATTAATCCCATTTGGGATAACAAGCAGGTTTACTGGAAGCTACAGGAAAATATTTATTTGGTGAGAAGGTCGAAATCGGTCTGTTTTGCTATCATGAAAGTTAGTTTATCTTATTCTGCTTTCCTGTTGATTATGCATAGTCTTTCTATAAAAGCTAATGTTTATACTTTCTAGAATAAAAGCTATTTTTAATAATGTTTTGATGATTTGTAGGTTTTTATCCCATTATATCTTTAAGTCAAAGAGCACAAGATCTCAGTAGACAGAGATTATTTATGTGGGAGCAGGAGAATTTGGTGCACTTTCACCTGACATGGGTTTGTTTGCATTCAAGACAGGAATCAGGAGGGTTTTGACTTAAGCACCCATGTGTATTCAAAATTTTTGTGGTCATATAAAATGACAGCATACTACTTTTTTTGTACTTTCTAATAATTCCTTGCTTAAGTCCAGTTTGGACTGTAATTCTACCCTGAACAAGGGCTTTCTTGGCAGATGGAGTTTTCAGTGCTAACTGAAAGTTACTCCACAATTCCAGGAAGAAGCAGAAATATTATTAGGACGATTTAGACCAACTAGATCATTATTTCCTTGAAGTTGCCCTGTAATTTTATCATTTTCTTTCCAATTTTAGCATATGTCATAAAAAGAGAAGCTGAAGTTGTTTGTGCTTCATGTTTTCAGACTGTGCACACTGGACAGACATCTGTCAGTCACTCCAGTCTTTGACGATACAATCTTTGCTATAATAAGGCCATAAAAAGTAACCAAAAAAAAAAAAAAAAAAAAGCCACCACTTCCCAAAGCAGTCTGCTGGTTTTTGGGGGTTTTTTCCCCTTTGGTTTTTTTTTAACTTCTTCATTTCCTTCCACGCTGACTCTTTTCTCAGTTACATGTCGTTTTCCTCTGGTACCCAACATTCACAAATCACAGTGACATCTCAAGAATTTGTCAAAACTTGCTGCTTTTCTTGGTGTGTTCTCATTTGCTGTTAAGAGCAGATTCTGTCAGCGTTGTGTTTCTTTGGTGAAATCCATCAGCAGTCCAGTCATATTCAAATTAAGGAAGGCAAACTAAGTTTTCCCAGTCTTCCACTTTTCTCCCCGCCTCTTCCATTATCCTTGCACAACTTCCTCTCTGGGCGCTTTGCTGAAGATGACAGAGGCGATCTTGAGAGCTGATGATTTATTTACTTCTGCTAAATCCAGCGAGGCCACTCCCCCGTCACAGGGCTGCCTGAGGTCCCTTTGGCTGTGTCTGTGGCGTGGGCAGATGTTTGATGGCATATTCAGGAGTCCTGGCCCACGTGTTCACTGCATCTGCACCCCGGGGCACCGCGGGGGGAAGCAGGTACACGAGCCAGAAGTGACCTGGCTGATTCTTCTGGGCAGCTCAGATGAAGTGAGTTGGGTACCGCGCTGCGGGTCTGGCCAGCATGTGCATCACGGCTGCGGGATTGTTATAAAATACTGGAATACACGGAGCCAAAGAGAAAGAACTCCTGCACCGTATCCACAGCAGCGCTTCTTAAATGCCTGTGTTTACGGGTTCTGTCATTCCTGACTATGGCAGTTGTAGCTGTGGATATATTAGTAATAATATTTCACATCTCTTAAATTCTGGACCATTGCTGGTAGTTTTGTGAATTCCAGTTCTGAGTCCTCAGAAGGAGGTGAAGATCCCCTATCTAAAACTTTGGTTTATTTTTTCAACATGTGCTTTAGCCTGTGGGCATATGTTAACTATTTTAAGAATGAAGCTAAATAATAGATGTTAATTTATTTTAATTTTGTACGGTTATTTATGAAGAAGTCTCACTGAAGAGTTCTGGCTTAAGCTTTGAACAGATTAGAAATGATAAATTGGCAAAAAAAACCCCTTTCCTATTTGAAAAATATCACTGAAACCGGAGGCTTGGCATTTAGAACTGCTAAGAGTGTGGATGTAAATACTAATGACAAGCCAAAAATAACTAATGTTAATACTTATTATTTCTGAATCCCTGACATGTGCTTGCCAAGAATCGGTGAGTTGATAGGGTGTGAGAAATGTTTGAAAGGGCTTTTGGAATTCATCTAGTACAGCCTCCTGCTTGAAGCAGGATTATCACCACACTCCATGGAGTCAGCTGGGACTTGTCAAACCAGCTCCTGGAGCCTCCTGGGTAACCCATTCCAGCACTGCCCTGCGTGCCTTGTGTAGAACACTCTTTTCCTAACATTTAAGCTGCAGGTTTGGGCTGCTTGTCTTTTGTTTTACCTTCTGGCTGTGACCAAGAAGCGCTTGACTCAGGGTTTGTGATCCACCTCCAGGCAGCTGAAGGTTGTTGTTAGATCCCTTCTTAGCCCTGCTCTTCACAAGAGCCAACAAGACCAATTCCCTCAACCTCTTCGTCGTTCACAGCATCAGTCGTCTCACAGGTCATCCAAAAGAAAAAGCAAGACAAAACATATGAATAGACTGAATTTTCTTCCTTTCTTATGGAAGAAATATAGAGGCTGTATGATATGAATTAATTTGGGGGTTTTGTACGAAAAGTAGATTTTGCAAAGGCAGAGGATTGGAGACATAAGAATTAATGATTTTAGTGTATTATCTGAATATGGGCAATATTAATATTATAGATTAAATATAAGTTCTGTAGAATAAGAATTAATGTCTCGTTACATCAGTTGTCAATTACAGGCAGGGAGCTTTTTAATTGCATAAAGCCAGACTGGATGATTAAGCCATTTTCAGAGAGAAAGAAGGAAAGACAGCTTAACTTCTGGCTAAACTACTAGGATTAGACCCAGGATACCCAGGGCTAAGTGGTTTGCTTAAATGCTGACTCTGTATTTGACCTTGGATTTTTAAAGATACTTAGTGAGATTTTCAGCACCACTGAGATGTATAGGAAATAATTCTACTAAACATCTATCATTGGGAAGGGAGTAGTGAAAAACCTTTGTGCTCTTATCCATTCTCAAATGCTACAGTGGAAATAGTAATGGAAATAACATTACTACTTCTTATCAAGGGTTGGTTTTGTAAATTTTTGGGTGTTGGAGTCACGATGCAAAGATCATGCTGCTTTTTTTGATTAATTTAGACAAGATTTGAGCGATTGGAAGGATGCCTGCTTGTTTAGAACAGCCTTCTCTATCCCACTCCCACTAGTGCTCTTACCACCCTTCCATATAATACAAAACTCAATTTGTTTCTTCCATTTATCACTATTCCATACATTCACCTTTCTTTTCTGGAGTGGCTGGGTTGTTGTTAAACAGCTTGGGTAACATTAGAATGTAGGTGTGGATTTTACTGCTTCATAAGTTAACTGTTAAATTAGCTAATGTTTTATTTACAAAAACTTGAGTGCTATGCATTTCTTAAAGGCTTCAAAATGTATTATTGGGACTTGATGGGGTGTAAATTATTTTTCTCAGTGCCAAATTGGTGTGAAGATCTTCCCTTTTTAATTTTTTTTTTAGAAACCTGAGGGGTTGGTGGTGACGCAATTTATTATGCAAAGCAGCCTTATCTCTGTCATGAATCTCACCAGATAGCTCTTGGCAAACTGCAGTTAGACTCAACCTGTTAAGTATCCTCATTCACGCACAAAAATCATGAACCCCTCACTGTTACTGTTGCTTTGCTTTGTTTTTTGGGAGGATTCTGAAACTTTTGTCACATCTCCTTATTACTCTCTAAAGAAATGGACATTTAGCAGCAGATTAAACCTTTTGTGCTTGTCTTGTGAAGCCGAAATAAATCACCAGCAGTAAAATTATTTTTAAAACTAATTTGGTTACCAGCAAACTTAGAAGAAACTGAGAGAAACCCAAAGGAACTCAGAAGTGTACAAGTTAAAATAATCGGTAAATGTACATAGATATTTCATAATAAAATATTGCAGTGTGCTGTTACTGCCTTTATTAAAGTTAAGAGATCCAGTGAAGGCAAATGGGAATTGTCAGCAGCTGTTGCACAAAATGCTCCTGTGATGTCCCTACCTCGTCTGCAGGGGATGACCTGGATGGGGAGCATCCAAGAAAAAATGAAAATTAGGTTAGTGCTTGAAAATCTTCCTAAGGAGGAAGAAGTGATGTCGTGTGTGCTAATGTATTTTCAGAAAATGCAGAATTTGCTGGAGCCATATTGCTCTATAGAGTTGCCCTAAACCTGACTTCTGTTTTAAAAATGCTTTGGAAAAAGTGTTGAAAATGGTTCAGTCTTTCATTTTGCTGTCTTTTAAAGGAAAAAGTTTTGGTTCTTCATTTAATTTATCAGAACTTCAACTAATATTAATTTTATTATTTTTGAGAACAATTTTAGACCCTTATCTTTCTAGTCAGATTTCAGATGGCAAAGATTTTTTAAATGCTCTCAGAGTGAATTTCAAAAATTAAAATTTACTAGATTTAGTAATGTCTTAAGTGGTGTCTTTAAGTGGCAAAATCATAATTGTTTTCAGCTGCTAATCAATGTTCAAAGGACCATACGTGACCAGCAATAGAGATGATAACCATTTTGACTGAGTTACTGCAAAGCTTATGAATTTCCAGACCTCGCCCATGTAGTCATTACCTATGTCAAATGAAAATCAGAAGTCATGGATATCAGCTCTGTATCATTTTTCCACTAAAACTTTGCCTGTTAAAAGGCATAAGTTATTGTTTCTCTAAAATACACATTTGTGTACACACATATAAACATATAAACTTATTTTAAATTGTAGAAGCATTTTTATTTCACTTTTGGAAGAGTCCCTTCTGCGAACAGATTTGTTCTGTGTGTGAGAATGTAGAAGAAAAGGGATGGTCCTTTTAAAGAGTCACACTTTGACTTGAAATGTTTTAATAGTTCTTTTGCTGGACAGTTAAATGATGGCATCAGTCCCATCAAACTGCTGCCACTGAGCACACAGCGATGCAGAGTGACCTTTTCTTTTGCTCATCATTAAGCTTAAGTTTATAGACCTTTCAGCCTGATGCAGATTTTTTAAAGGCACCCTGCTGTACGTTTCCTGTTTAAACTCTTGAATCATTACCTATTTTAAGGATCTCCTGTGGCCTGAAGGTATTGTGACATTTACTAATCCTTCCCACTGGACTTTGCAGATATTGTGGCTGTCTCATGCTGTGCTGGACTTGAAGTGCATAAGGCTTGGTTTTGAACTATAGCTCAAAACAAACACAATAAATCAAATTGCAGTCAGCACTTTGACTCTCTTTTACTGTCATTCCAAACTGTATTCTTGTAAAAAAAAAATTAAAAGGCATATGAAAATACTTTGCATACTTGAGTATTTATCTTGAATTTTTTCCCCTTCTGTACTAAGATATCACTTTCAGCCCTCTGCAAGCATGCTGTTTTATGAAATAGTTATTTGCCTTAAACTGAGTCAGTAGAACTCTTGGAATATAGTAGCAAGATTTGCATAGTTTATGAAAAAAGTCTCTGTAACAAACTTTGTAGTAAAGCTTTTGAAAACGTTTCATCTACAGTTTGCTTTTCTGTTACTGCTGAGTAGGAAATTCCAAAATCACAGATGTGAAGTTCATGGAATTAAAAACCCTCCATATTTAAAAAAGTTCCCATCCTCACACAAAAAAGTCTCTAGAGATGGCTTTCTGTATCCAAAGCCTAAAAAACTTGCAACTCAAGTTGTTAAGCTGAAATACATGATCTCTTTTATTTAGTGTTCGGGTTTTTTTGCTGTTTTCCGTTGAAATATTGAGTTGGAAAATTGGAGAAGTTTGCTAATAGCTTTTTGGGTGTTTTTTTACATTCATGATAAACAGGTGATGAAGTAGTTTAAGAGCATTAAAAATGTCTCATTTTTTTTCTATAAGTTTGTATTATTGATTCTTTGAGTATCTAATGCCAGAGAAGTACTTGGACATCAGCAGGAATAATAATCAAAGTGCAGCAAAGTCTCAGTCCTGTTTTATAGAAAATTCTCTCTAGAACATCCATTTAAAGAGAGTACAAACAGAAAAGGTAGCATGTCCTTTGATCAAATGTTTATTTCAACAAAACAGGCTTTTCATTGTGAGGTCTGAAATCTGAATCATTTTGCTCCTGATGCACAATGGACAAGCTGGCCATGACTTTCATTGATTTGGCTTTAAAAGCAAACAGAATTCCTTGGCTTTGGGCATTATAAGAAAGTACAAGGAAGAGGTGGGTGATGATTAAAAGGCCACCATGCCCAGTGAATCACAAATAGGTGTAAACTGTTAACACACTGACTTTGTTATTTCTAAAGATGAAACTAGTTCAAGCATGAAAAAATATTCCCTCAGATGAAATAGAAGGAGCTTGTAGTTAAAACTGTTTATATACAGCAAAATATAATTCTAAAGGACATTGCCAGCTTTAGGCAAAAAATATCTGATGGATTAATGTTATTTTAGTGGCACTAAGGATGTATTTTCCTAATCATTTTATCCAGCAGCAAAATCTGTGTAAGTTCCTACTTTCTCCCACCCCAGAGAGAAACTCCTCACCCTTTTCTTTCACCCAAATTCATAATTTCCTTGTTTGTATGATAAAACTAGTTTTGGAGTGGTGCTATAAACTAGATTTCTAAATGGGAAAAAGAATTGGAAAGAAAAAGAATGTTTATTTTGTGGCACAAAACAGTATTTTCAAGTCTAAAGTCATCTAAGAGATGATGTGGGATTCTAAAGTCTGTTCCACGTGACAGTGAAAAAGATTACCCAGCAACCCTCCTCCTTATTTGCAAGTCAGGTCCTCTGTGTTCAGGAGATGCTTAAGGCCAAGCTTTGTCCCCAGCTGACCTGCTCATTTTTCTGCACTCTCAGCAGTGACCTGTTCTGAGCCTGTCCTGCTCCCTTACACACAGCCAAGCTACCCTGGCTTATCCTTCCCTCCCATCACTTCAGTGTGGAGAAGGGTGAAGAGCAGAATTTAAATTCCAGAATCTTCCTGATCGTCTTTGTGTAAGGTGTTGTGACAGCTTCCCGTCCAGCCCAGGTAAATGTGAATATATTTCTTCAAGCTTTAGAGTCACACGTGTTGTGTGAGCTGAGTAAGTGCCCTGGTTTATTCCCACGGCATCAGGAGACAGACTCTGTCTCATTGCTGTTCTAGAACTGGAGCAGGATGGGGAATGGTGGGACCCTTACCTAATGTTGTGGATAGCAGTCACAATTTTTGGAAGAAGGGCTGTATAGCCGTGTTCTGAAAAGGCTGAGAGGGAAGAACAGGTAAAAATGAGGCTGATTCATCTACACATTAAAGCAAAACCAGGTGCATGAGTAGAGCGGGTTCAGTGTGGAGAGGAAGTTGCTGGAGGAGTCAAAAAATACTTGACAGATCTGTGTAATAGTTATGTTTCATGTTCTGTGATGAAACAGGCTGAGAATGGGAGAGGAGATTGAAGCAAACAGAGCAATGAGGCTGATCTTGTCATTCCTACTAAGGAACTAAAGGAAAGCATTTGTGATTTTTTTTTCCCTTCTGTCTTCCTCAGGTATTTAACCAGTCCTTTGCTGTATATTGTGCTTCAGGTTCTCGCTGACAGAAGCATAAATAAGAGCAAAAAGCATCTAGTGCCTGTTCACTAGCTAAACAGAAAGGTAGCATACAGTATTCCTTAGGGCTGTCTTTGTTACCTACAATTGGTGCTATCTGGCTTGTGTAAGAGTTGGGAAAATACAGATGACTTTGTATTCCTGCTCCGAGTAGATCTGCTCAACAATTCTCAGCTCCCCTGCTCATAGTTATTTTTGCAGCTCGTTTTCAATTATCAGTGCACAAGTTGGATGTGGCATCAGTGTTATCTTCAAGAGAATTTTAACATAGTGTAAGTTCAGTGTGGCTGGGAAGAATAGCTGGTAGATAACGTATTAAGGAAATGAATAACTGATAAAGAGGTGAGAGAACACAGGGGGATTGTGAGCTATTGATATGAGGTAGTTTAACTTTCAGAAACAATGCAGTAACCAAGGGAGCCTTAAAAGCACAGACCAGCCATTCTCACTGCTCAGCACAGCTGCAGGAGTGTATTTTTCCAACACAGAGTGGCTGGAGGGTCAGTGAGGCTGCAGAGACACCAGACTGCCTGGCAGAAGTCAGCAAAGGGGTAGGTGTCCATACACAGCAGTGCTGTGTTATCCTGAGTGGGGTTAGGTAACTAGATAAACTTGTTTAACGCTAAAAGGGGAAGAGAGGATTCTGATTGTGTAAGATCTCCAGGAGAAAAGGAAGACTATAGAATAGACCATTGCCAGGAGCTCTTCTGGATGAGTACGTTATTTAAAAGAAGGAGGTGACACCTGAAGTTCTGAAGGAAGGATTAAGTTTCTGGTGTAGGCAGCACATGACAGCATTTGCTTACTTAGCATTCATGTATGTAAAAATAGGTTTATTTGTGTTATGGATGCTGGCATTAGCAGTTGAATGGAGTTATTATTGAATCAATTATAGTTGAAAACTCATGTAAAATACTTCTCATTTAACTTGTTCATCTGTTTTCTCATTTTGAGTTGTAGTGTAAGTTAATTGCAACTAAAAGTGCTTAAAAGACAACATGCAAATATTTAGCAAAATATTTTTTAAAGTGTGTAAGCAATACTAAGTCTGTCTCACTACCTGACAAAACCAGGGACAACCACCATTAACGTCAGCTTTGCTTCTTCTGGAGCTCTTTTGTAAGTGGTAATTTCATTAAAGTTTTTAACTCTGGTATTGAGCAGCTGATAGGCACCAGTTGGTTTTCCAGTTTTGACATTTGTCCAGGGAGTGTAACACTTGTGGGTTGTAATAAGGTATCATCTGTTAATTGGTGACCTCAAGAGCATTTTTTGTACAAATAGTGGGATGATGAAATCTCAGCCAGTTAGAAGAGTTTAACTTCTTTATAGCTCTGTACTAAAGTTACTATTTAAAACTTCTGGAACTTGCTGCCAATGTAATAGGCTTTCGTGTCTATCAAACCAGATCTTGTCTTGCTTTTAATACAGAAAATACTTTTTAGGACCTATTTATAATGCATAATTCAGGCTACCAGCACTGTCACAGCTCATTGTTGAGTAGAGGAAGGGTTTGTAGTTATGTGTCTGGGACAGGCAGAAAAGTCTGACCTCAGAAAGAAGTTATTGTGTGTATGTATTTTGCTTCTAGAACAGCCATGTCCACATTTATATAATTGCATGTTTTTCTAAATAGGGATTCATTTAGGTAGTCACTTGTTTGCAAGTAATATTTTGCTATATGATGTTACACATCTCTGGAGTTGTTAAACCTGTTTTTAAAATGTAGGTAATAATAATACTCCTGGACATCATTGTCCCTTAGTCTTTGCAAAAGGGCTGCTAAGGCAGCCCTAAAATACTCAGGGGTTCCTCTGAACCATCCAGGTATCAGCTGCATGTGCTGAAATCACCTGGCACCTGCCCTTGCTGCCCTGAGCTCCGGGTGGTTGTGTCAGAAGGAGCTGCTTCATGGGGAAGGGATGCAGTGCCAGATTTTGTGAGCAAAACAGATCAGGATTATGGAGTGATCTGGTGTTGATTTTGTGGATCTGCTAATCTGAGAGAGTAGTTACAGCACAGGAAGCCTTAAAAAATAGCACTCCACAGATACAAGTATTAATAAACAGAAATTATTTTGGACTGTTTAGTGACACCTTGTTGCCCTCTCCCAGCATTAACTGCTTCTGTACTTTTATTCTTTATATGAACATAAAGGGTCAAATTCTGCTTTATGTGAGCACCAAGTTCTCACATTGAATCATAATGGAGTTGTCCGTGCTCAGCCAAGAAAGAAATTAGACTCCTAAGTTCTTAAAAGTTATTATATTTTACCTCAGAGCCTGCCATGTATAGTCTAAATTACTTTCTTGTATGAATTATTTTAATAAGCAACAGTTTCACATTCACATAACCTGCACATGCAAATAATATAGATTAAAAGTCACTTTCAGGATCAAGTTATTCTCGGTTGGGGTGTGGAGAGAAGTAACAGGTAGTGGTGAGATCATCATGCCAGGCTCAAACAGGAGCTTTTCTTTAATGTTCTGTGGTGAAGGTGCAGATGGGCACAGAAGGCTGTGGCCTGTGCCAGCCGGTCATACAGGAGTGATGTAGTTTTAAGTTTCCTCATAGCATATTCAATTCCATTTAAATATTGCAAAATGCTGAATTGTAAATGTTAACCTAGCCATGAATAAAAAATGCTGATATTTTATTTAATCAAAAAATAATTATGGATATTCTGCCTTTATTGTATTATTTAAAATATTTCATTTTACATGTAGACTACAAGTTATTGCAGAGTGGGTTTTTCTTATATATATATATATAAAGAGAATTTATTTCTGATGCATAAAAAATAAAGGAGACTGACTTTTGCAGGCTACAAGGAATATTGTCATTGTCTGGGCATGGAGAAAAACTAGTTTACATGAAACAGTAGGAAATACTTGCTTTTCAGGAGTGTTACCCAACTCCTGTTTTGAAAGAATTTCCTTTAGAGAAAAGAGTTCTCTCTTTTCTCACTGTCTTTGAGTTCATTACTTTCATGTTCTATGCAAAGAATAAAGCAGTTGTGCATGGGAGATGTAGCTTCAGTATTTGAACTGCTAACTGATAGAAATGAGGAGTGGAGGTGGGGTGATCCTGGCAAGGCAAACATGTTCTGGCTCGGCTCTTTAATAAAATATTGTAAGGAATAGCTAGAAAGCTTCCCCTTTGACTTTCATCTGTCAGCTTTTGATTGTAACTTTGTAAAGGAATTGGTATTGACTTCTATCAGGCAGTTTCGGAGAAGAGGTGAAGAGCCTTCTCTCCTGACTTTCTGTGTGTTTTGTCAAATCAAATCCTTCCATTTGAAGTGCGAAGTGAAGGCTGATGTCAAGAAGTGCCTTCAGCACAAGCTGGTGCTGGTCTCTCGCGACTTCCTTCTTCCTTAAAAGTATCAGATGAGATTGTGAAATGATGGCAATCTGGCTGGACAGAAACACGATTAGTGCAGGCTCAGCAGCCATTACATATCATTAGTGAGAGGAGGCAAGGGGCAGGGGGACCACTTGGATGTCAGTCTGATTCTTTTTAAGGACAGATGCAGCGGGATGAGAAGATGCTAACTTCATGGCTGCTTGTGTACTTCGAGTTCAGAAGCTGTTACTGTCTTTATTTCCTTGTCCTGGTTTGTAACTTTACAGTCAACTCGCTTTCAAAGCAAATGCAAATGGAGAGAGTTGTGGTGTTAATAGGGGAGCTGGGAATAGGGCACTTTGGAAGGCTTTTAAAGTTACATTACTTATGAAGAATATGGTGTATTAGCATCAGACCAAATCCGTTTAAAATGTGAATATGTGTTTTTTGCAATGTCACACACTTTTCCTTAGCAGTGAAGTGGTAGGTACAATTAAAATAGGGAAAGATGTCTTTTAGATCTTCAGATCTATCCTCTCTGTCATGACCTGTTTCTTAGCAGAGGCTCTAATTTTACTTTCGGACAACTACTAAAAGTGTGTGTGGTCATGAAAGAAGAAACACCATCTCTGTGTTTCCAGATTTGGATTCTTTCAGTACCGAAGCAGACAGTTTATTTACTCTCTGAAATTTGTTTCAACCTTCTGATTCATAAGCTAAATCTTTTCACTGTACAGGACAGGAAATAAAGGTTATGAATTAGAAGTTCAAGGGAAAAATATCTGAATAAATATAGTTTCATTGCAGTGGATCTCTCTTTCTTTTAGTTTTAGTTAGTCCTGACCTTGTAGGACATGACACATATCACGTGTCTTATTCCTTTTTTTTGGTGTTGTTTTATGAAGTACTTTCATTTGTCTCATTTGGTTTAAAACAAATCATACATTCATGTCCTAAATGTTTCACTAGTCAGAATAATTAAGTTGATCAGGTCTGGGAGCATTGGATGGAATGTAATAGGGTCATTGAAGCATTCAGGCTCTAATGGGAACCTGAGTTCATTCAGATATCAAATCTTATAATTGCTTTACACCTGTATACACACTCCCAGTGAGCAAGTTCACTTGAAAGGTTTAGTGGTTTCAATACTCTGTTTCGAGGGAATATTAGTACTGTTTTTAAAAGACTAAATTGTTTTGACTTTTTTCAACTTTGTTGTTGTTTTCATATATCGGTTGTAGTTTAGCTGATTCCTCATCTTTATGCACTGGGAAATATTTTCACAAGACAATCTCTTATTAAAAGTATGATATGATTAATGTATTTCAAATCAGATTTAATGGCAATCAGAAAACTAGGAAGACTATCATCTGAGTTTCACTGCTGTGAAACAATTTATTAGCCAATTTAAAATGTACTGTATACAATTTAACAGTATTCAAAGGCTGAAACTGAGCTTATACATGATTGGGTGTGTAGCACAGCAGAAGGTTTGTAGGGATATTCATAGCCATGATTGCTCCTTGAAAAAGGCAATTTCATAAGAATGAGGTAAAAATCAGTATTACTTTGTGAGATTTTATGGGAAATGAAGCAATAATTATAACTCCTCAGTTTAACTAAATTCTGTGATAAATCTCCATGAATGCCAGTGGTACAGACTGTCACAAAAATTCAAGTAAATTTTATCACAATCAAGAATAAAAAATTACTGACTAGGAAAATGACAGCTATTCACAGCAGGTTTCAGTAAATTCCCAACTCCAATGCTGGTCACAGTGCTGCTTGTTATTGGAGGGGATTTGAACTGATGCAATCGTTCCTCTTCATCTTCTTTTTATTTTCCCACCTTTATAAGTTTACTTCTCAGCTGAGAATTCAAGCTGAAAAAGAAATGGAAAATGGTTGTATATGTGCCTGCATTGTACTGACATGAAGGCCTATTTTTCTCTGTAATTTTAAAGGCCAATTACCCTTGGAGGAAAGGAGAAAAGTAGATTGATTTGTCTTGTAACCCTTGAGGCAGGCATGTGTTTTCTCCAGCTAAGGCTTTTCCATTGCAACTCTTGTGGAAGAGCTTTCACTGCACATCCCAAGCGGCACTATTAACAAAGAAAGCAAAGTCAAATTAAAGTATTAAATAGATCATTTAAAGGTTTAAGGAATCTTATCTTATTGGGCCAATTCTTTCTTTGTTTTTTGGGTTGTTTTTAAATCTTAAGGCCTGGAGTAAGCAGTAGTAAAATTTACTCTAAACTGATTACGTGAAAATAGGGTTTACAAATCCATTTTCATCCTACAAATACTAAACTTCAGCTCTAAATAGGGTAAGTATTTGTTTCTTTATTGGAATTATGATACAGATGGCCAATAGCCTCAATTTTGAGTACAAAAGTGTGACTTTTCTTGTGTTCCCATACTCTATTGACTGCGGTCACAGCTGGATTGCTCTGAGCTGGTAAATGTCATCACACATGCCATTTAGCATTAAAACTTCTCGCATTATTCGATTTTAAAGCATTGTTGTGTCTAACACACAGAACATAAATAAATGGGGTTTTTACTGATGTTCTGCATTTTCATAGGACTCAAAGGCTACAATTAACAGTGCCCAGCAAGCTGGGGCTGAGTGGCAGCAGTAAGATTAGACGTGTCTTTGTTCCCTTTTAATCTGAGTAAAACTCTTTTGTGTCAGAGCTTAAATTCTTTTAACTCTCTGTATTTTAGACCTGCTTCTGTCCTACAGTGCTTCTGGGTATTAACAAATTTATTTAGCAAGTTGAAGAGAATCCGAACAGCCACATATCTTCTCAATGAGAAATTGTTCACATGGAATGGTCTGGAAACCTTAAAATGAAGGTGCAGTGTGTTACCTAAATGACTCACAGCTTTGAGGCCAATATTTTTGAACAGAACACGACGCTTCTGACTTCTGCAGATAACTCAGGAGATGTGTGTTTCTGCTTTTTTCTGAGGAGGAACCATTCAGTCTTGAGAGACATCCTTTTAAGTGCTGCAGTTCTCCTTAATGCTTTTCCTTCCTCCTTATTTCTTCTGAAACCTTTTCTTACTCCTCAACACCTTACAGATCAGTATATTTGTAAACATCCCACTAACCAGGTCAGGAACATATTTTTGAAATTATTATAAGATCAGCAAATGATGCCTTTATAATTAATACATTTCAGCTGTACTATCTTGATTTTGGGCCTTTAAAAAAAACAAACAAACAAATAACACACACCAAAACCCTGCTGTTTTTTGGCCTAAGGGTAAGTTTCTTTTTCTCGATCGTAACATTTATAAACTCAGGTTATCACTCAGCTTTCACATGGAAGTCTTGACCTAAACCAAAATAAAACAGGATTTATAGAATTTGACCTTACAGCTACAGAGTTTGCTTGAAATCTCAATGTTTTCTTTGAAATTGATGCTAAAATAACCTTTTTAGCTGTCATTTAAGTTTGATTGTCAAGAATTTGAGATTCTGTTTAGCAAAAAAAAAAGCTGAGAACAGGGATGTCATTCACTTGATCTGTTCTCATTTTTGGTTACAAAAATATCAAATCCAAATGAATGTAAGATGACCCAGTGTGATGGTTATAAAGGGTCTAGTTCAGATTTTGCCAGGCATTTGTAGGGTGCCAGTTGAGGTTGAAATAAGAGTGGTTTAAATACTAAAAGATTAAAAGAAAACATATTAACTGTTCAGTTTCCCGTAACCCAGTTAGAAGTGTTTTATTTGCTTGTTTCATCTCTTTGCAATAACGATCTTTTGAAAAATGCTATTTCAGAGTCCTTTCTGAGGTGTTATTTTGGCTGTATTTCTCCCATAACTGATTTTTACCTTATTGCTGTATATTTTTTTTATATATATAGGCCATACATTTTGAAAGATCAATTTGAAATCAAATCTCACAGAGATGGACTGAATCCTAACAGTATTGAGGTTAGGAGAGCCATTTTCTCTCAAGGCGTTGTTTCTTAAAAGGCTTTTGCTCTAGACAGAGACAGCACTTTTGAAGCTCCTAATTTCCTTTGCTGGCTCATTTCTCAGTTGGTGTCTCTAATAATGTCAGAGGGACAGGCCAGGCAGTGCCACAGACAGTGCTGAGCTGCAGCTGCTCAAGCGGTGCTGGATGTGGATGGAATTCCCAGCTGTTTTACCCTGGATCCGTTCTGCTTCTGCCTTAGGTTCTATCAGTTCCATTTTCCAAAAAGATTTCCCTCTCATTGTTGGTAAGCTAAAGCTGATGAAGGCGCATGCAATCCATAAAGTAATAATAATAAAGTTCATTTTTGCCATGGGTTGTTCCTTTAAGCAGTCGATAATTTGCTGTTACAGCAAAAGATAAGGTGGCTTCAGTTTTCCCTGTGCTTAATTAGCTCAAGGAGAAAACCAGAGGCTACCCATGCTAAAGTGATTTGAATTTAACCGAACTTGTCACAATTTAAATCAATGACTATATAGAAAATATCTCGTTATCTCGACCAGAAAAAAGTGATGCTTGTGAAATGCAATTCAGATTTTCACCTTTTTCTAAAGAATAAATGCCCGTGTCATCATTATCACAGATGAAGTGTTTGCTCCTTGGAATTACCATCTGTTGTGACAGTTTATCCATTCAAAACTTACTTAAATGAGTCATTTCCTCATTTTTTTGTGTAATCATTCCATACCTATAGGAAATATCTTGCTTTTCTTACTGTTTTCCATGTTTTCTATGGCACTTGCTGAAGTGCTTGGGACTGCATGAGTATTTTCCCTTTGGTTGCTCATGAAAACAAGATGTGTTTCAGTAGGATTTCCTAGTGAACAAAATTTTACATGAATGAAGAAATAAATGTTTGATGTAAAGGCTTTCATTGATTCCCAAAGGCACGGGCCATACAAATTCCCTTACAGCTTGCATTTCTGTGTCTTTTGCATAGTCAAAACCATTTCAAAAAGATGAAATTTTAAATGTTTTATTAATTGCTGAGAGTTCTACCTTCTTCATATGATCATTTTCAAGGCAACTCAAAGCAGTACCTTCTTTCCCTGAGCATTAAACAGCTTTTATTATTGTCAGCTGTGGAAAGGTCAATTCTTTCACCTTGGGGAGGTTATTCAGGAGGAGGAAAAGGAGCCTCAACCAAGGTACCAAGCCCAAGGTAGCAGTTTATAACACATTTCTGATTTTAATATAAGGTCTGAGAGATAATGATATGAGAACTTTTTTTCTTTCTTGTTACAGGATAATGCAAATTCCAATCAGGAACCTTTGAGCTATGGTTTTATAGACTCTGTCTTTTCCATTATCAGATATCTCGGTGTCATGACCAGTCCATTTGACTGCACAATATCTATATTATTACTAGCATTGATTGCTCATAAAAAATAGGGTTTATAATTAGGAGAGCATAAAGTTACTACCTGGAAGAGTGGATAAGAAGAAAATGAAATGAAAAAGTCACTTAATCTTAGTACTGCAGTTCTGCAAAGTATCATTTATTTTTCTCCTAATATAACTGAGTTCTATGTTGATAATAAGCCACCGAGTTAATAAATCTGTTGCAGCTATTGAGACTTCTCTTTCAATAACAGAACTAATGAAGGAGCATTAAGGAAAGGAAAAATACATTTTGCAGAGTATAGTTTTTGCAAAAATATTTCCCTCTGCCCTAGCAGTGTGGTTTTTATTGGCTGTGATTTCTAATGCTTTATATAGGAATGGATTCAAACTGGAAAAGAGTAGGTTTAGGTTGGATATGAGGAAGAAATTATTCACTGTGCTGGTGGGGAGGCCCTGGCACAGGCTGCCCAGAGAAGCTGTGGCTGCCCCATCCCTGGAAGTGTCCAAGGCCAGGCTGGACGGGGCTTGGAGCAGCCCGGGATAGTGGAAGGTGTCCCTGCCCGTGGCAGGGGGTGAACAAGATGGTATTTAAGGTCTCTTCCAACCTAAACCATTCCACGATATATACGGAGCATAATGGAGAACATCTTAAGGTTGAAGTTGTCAAATTCTGAAAACTTAAAATATATTGTCTAAAAATAACTGCTTAGATTTCTTTGTTTGTTTACTTCCTGGCATATATTCACCATACTTAGACAATAAGCTTTTGTGGTTTTGCTTTTTTTTTGGTTTTTTGCAACATATTATGTGGTAAATGATGTGTATGTATCAAAAGCATCTCTAAAAAGATCTTGTATGTTGTAGATATTATTTATTCCCATCTTGGCACTGAGTGCAAGAAGACTTGAGCAAGGAATTGTGGCTGTAACAAAGTCCATGCTTTTCTTCCAGTGGGCGTGTAGCATTTGCATGGTCACAATTGCATTCCAGTATTATATATACTTAAAAGGAACAGCTGATTTAATTTCTCATCATTTACTTTTATATTTACTTCTTTTTAATTTGGTCCAGCTAGCAAAAAGATGAAGATTATTTTGTGATATAAAAATCTGCTTTGTTTTCCGTTTTAATCCTTCATTGTTCTACCTTTTACTGCTCTAAGAAAAAATCCTTTCATCTGATTGAGAGGCCACTTTTAAGGTCATGTGTTCCCTTCTGAGGTGGATTATAATGTCTGTAATAGGAAATTGTGGGTGTGCCCTGCTTTTAAAAGAAATGGACTTCTAAGATTAAAGTGAGAAATAAAATTTTCTTCTCCTTAAGTAGATGAGTTACCCAGAAGGCATGACTGGTACACACAGAAACAATTGCCATGTTTTCTACTCATGTTAGCATGTTTCTCAAGTGTACACCTGAATCTTTGGGCAATGATTTTTTACTTTATTTTAACTACTTTTAGGGTACTGCTACTGTCTCTTATTTTCCCTCCACATCACCCTGTAAAACAAGCGAATAGTTTTGCCATGTATTGATGCTGTAGGTTTTATGCCAGAATAGTCAGTTGTGTTAATACTCCAGTCTTGCTTTGTGTTGTATCCAACATGGGCTGTTACATAAAAAAGGTAAATACACATGTTGGAGATAATTGAATGTGCATGTCGAAAGTGATATAAATGCAATGATTTTTTTGAAATCTTGCTCAAGTAACTGAAATGTCAGCCCAATCCACTTTCACATCTAATATGAAACACTTTGTTTTAACTTAACACATATGTATTAAGAAAATACTTTGTTATCACCTAAAGAAGAAAATTACATTTTTTTTACTATTTTGTTTTGTGTTTTTGTGTTTTCTAAAAGTCCCAGCCCAGTTGTGCAATTAGAGGAGAAGCTGAACTGGCACTTGCAGAAAATGTTTGTCTCTACCATGATGAAAAAAAACTGAAAAGAGAAAATCTAAAAAAAAAAAAAAAAGAAATCAACAGTTCTTAGACTCTCTTAATCTGTTTTTAAGCTGTATAGTTGATGGGCTTGAAATTTTATGAAGAAATAGTCTGGTGTCGAAGGCACTTCTCCCCACTGAGAGCAAGTATCACCAGACCCTTTACCAGTGCCTGTCTTGGAGGAGCAGCAGCACATTTGAGTTGATGACTTTCCTTCCTTTGTGCTTTAATTTCCAGTGCCTAGTGACACTGCAACCAGTGTAGAGATTTATTCCCATGCAAAACAGATTGACTTAGGGTAATTTGAATACTTTATGCATGGGTAGATTCATTAGGAAGAGGAGGCAAGGCAGAACTATAAAAAGAACTAATAATCTTGCTAAAGGAGCCGTTAATTCCCCACAGCATTGGAGACACTTCCATTGAACAGGGGAAAGGGAGGCTGATTTTGCAGAGCCCGTGCAGGCTCCAGAGGCAGCCTCTGTTCTTTGCCCAGAAACAGATCACAGAGATGACTTTCTTTGTCCTCTCCAGACCCTTATGGAATGTGCTCGGACCATTTCTGGCTTTGTTAGGTTAGGGCAGAGTCGTGCAATGATTGAGGTTGGAAAGGACCTCTGGAGGGGTCACTGTGGCCACCCACTCTGCTCAGGCTGGGTCCCTAGAGCCAATTGTCCAGGACTGTGTCTAGACAGGGGCTGAGTATCTTGGAGGATGGAGACACCACAACCTCCTGGGACCTATTCCAGTGCCCAGGCACCTTCCCATTACGTTTCCTGGTGTTCAGAGTAACTGTGTTCACTTTGTGCCCGTTGGGCACCACTGGAAAGGGCCTGGCTCCCCCGTCTTGGCACCTTCCCTGCAGGTGTTTGCAGTCCCTGCCGAGACCCCAGATTCTCTCTGCTCCAGCCTTTCCCAGGTCTCTGGCAGCCAGTGCTTCAGTCAGGAGCTGCTTCAGAGAACGTGTTGCGGTCTCGTGCTCTGTGCCCCAACCCTCAGCTTGGCCCCAGCACCACCGGGGCACAGGCTGGTAAGGTCTGGGCAAGCAGAGAGAGCGAAATCTTTGGGGAACAGCTGAGAAAACCTGATTGCCTCAGTGTGTCTGTCGGGTGTTTTGCTTCTGAAGTGACTTCTTCATGGTATTCCAGCCCAGCACAAGAGTTCCAGCCATGTGCTGGGACATCCCGGTGCTGTAGCAATGTAGGTACTGAACTGATGCAGAGCAACAACCTGAATGTGACATGAGAGAATAGAAAAAGCAAGGTCAAAAAGAAGCAGTCAACAAAAAAAAAAAAAAAAAAAAAAAAAAAAAAAAAAAAAAAATAAAAAAAGGAAGGCCCATTTTTAAAAAAAAGTGATTTAATACT
>WBMZ01005086.1:119109-262212 GCA_013400975.1 Atrichornis clamosus
AAAAAAAAAAAAAAAAAAAAAAAAAAAAGAAAACATTTGCATGGCAGGACCTCATTTTAAAAAAGAAAGATCCAAACCTCCAGAAAACTAAGTGGGGGTTAATCTGCCCCTTTCTCTGGGTGTGTATGTGTATATTCATCGCTTTAAAATTTTATTTTAAAGGCATTTAGGAATGTGGCTGGTACTTGGTGATTGTTTTCCTGTGATAGAGACATATTTATTATTCATTGCAATAATTACTGTGTAATATTTTATACTAAAAGTTGTTCACATTGCACAATCAGGAAATGCTTAGGAAGTGGCTGATTTAACTGTTCTATTTTTAACTCTGTACCAAATTATAGTGAACGGTGTTTGGGCTTTTATACTTATAGGAACTAGTAGGTTTTCACCACTGCACTGGTCAGTGCATTCTCATGAAACTTGAAATGTATTTTTCCAGAGGTGCTGTGCTTAAGTAGTTTATAAAATTCTAAAGATTTTTACCCAGAATTTTATTTATTGTGTGCTGTTTCCAAGGGGACTGTGTTTCAGGATTCTCCTAATGCTTTTATCACCCAGCTTCTCTGATCAAGAAAGTAATTTATTGCTGATTGCAGAACTCTTGAACTCAGTCTGGCAGCTGCAGTGTGAAACTTCTCTGATCCAGTCTCCTACTTACTTATTTACATATCATTCGAAATGATTTTCAGGGCTGTTTGAAAACCTCTTGACATTGCATTATCCGTGTTTCAAATCTTATGGTGATTTGTTTTTTCCTCTCTTTGTGTTACAGATAACAAACGAGTAACTTTGGAAAGGTCTCGTTCTCGGCACAATGGAGCAATTGCAGCTGTATGATTCTTCTGACGCCAAAGAACTAATGAATTGTTTTATTTACAATGAAATGGATATACTTTGGAAAGAGTTTATCATCCAAATTTGGCAATGATCATAAAGGAATACTGGTATTGATTAAATGAGATGGTGTAAAAATATGTAATTTTAAAGCTGTTGCTAAAAAATCCACATACTGTATCTTATTACCCCAACTACCAAGATCTGTAAACAGTGTTAAACAGTAGGATATATATCTTATTTTCTTATGTTCTTTTTTTTTGCACCCCTTTTTGTTTAAGCTGGCAACTCACATGAAAGGAGTTGGGGATTTCTAGGTTATGTTTTATATGGGTAAGAAAATACAGTTCTGTTGAAAGACTACAGCTGTGGATTCCATTTGCAGTTCTGATTTGAACATGAAAGGAAAAAATAATAAAATTGTATGTTAATAAATTCAGAGATGAGCTGGTCTACATTATCAGAATCTTTTTTGTAACCATAAAAAAAACAACACATAGCCCCAGTCAGGTTGCTGAAAACCTTATCTCAATGTAAAGCCTGGTGGATTCAGCTGTTTTAGCTGCAAGTAGGATATACCACATATCTACACTCTGGGTGATATGATGATGTGTAGTTACTTATCACTGCTAAAAATAAATAAAAATTAAATAAAACAGAGCATAGGATTTTTCCAAAATGATATCAAGGGCAGAATATGTTTTTAACTGTATCTAAGGAGGGATTTTTCTAATTGTGCACTTATATAGTCTTTATAAAGATATTTGGGGGAAAATATGATTGTCCTATTTTAATTATGCTAAAATACCTTTGTGTAGGTTTTTAGAGATGAGCTACATTACGAAGTTATTCAGAACTGCCTCTGAGTTTTTCCTCTGTTTCTCAGGTAAAATATGTAGCGGGATCTCTCTGGTGGATTTTAGTGCTGAGAGTTTAGCAGCTAAGAACAAATTTTCTTCTTGGAGCACTGTCTGGCAGTGATCAATGATTGCAGCAGTCTGATTTTTTGGGAAGCTCCTCCCATTCTACTTTGTACACAGGCCCCTTGCACTGCAGTACCTCAGGTGAGCAGTCAGGTCAGTCGCTGACACTGTTTGTTCTGCCACTCGCTGGGAAACCACAGTTCCCTCTTCTCCCCAGGCTCCAGTTGAATGTAAAGTCTGTCTGGTGTTCAGGTCAGTCTTCACCATCCTGTTTACTGAAAGTTCATTGCTTACCTGGATGGGATGGAGGATTTGAAGTGGGAGTTCCAGTGGAACTACTGCAATACGTTGCTGAGCTATGATATTTTAAAAAAATCCGGATGCTATGTAGTAGCTGGCACTTGTTCCCCAATTATTAATGCTTTTCACTGACTGATGAAGTTATTATGAATACTTTTATTGCCTGGTGTTATGGGGAACTTTATTTTTTTTTAGTGTTCTATAAAGACTATTTGGAAGGTAAGGTGTCACGTGGTTTTCTGTGCACAAACTGCTTGCTCTAGAGGGACATTTGCTCCTGGGGCAGTGGATCTTTGCACTACTGCTTGAGCCAAGCATCTTTGTACAGTAGATTCTTTTTGCTCCTCTTGTGAGACACTCTTAAAACTATCTGACTAGTTTGGGATAAATTCTCACAATTTCAAACTACATAGCCAATTATTGTAAGAAAAGATACAACTCCTTTTCAATCTAGTATTGTTTTGGGTTTTTTTTTTTCCAAACTTGTCTTCAAAGAATGCAGGGGGTTTGCCCCTAGCCCTGAACATAGGAATACCACTGAAGCCTAGTGAAATTCATGCTCTCAACTAAATATTCTCCCTAAACTGTTTGGGGTTTTTAGTAACAAACTAAAGAGTCGTATGGTACTTCAGGAAAAATCTAAAAAAAAAAAAACAAAGTATGCAACAGGATTCTGTCTCCTTATTTATCAGTAAGAGATAGAAAGAATTATATCCTGTTTTGTGCAAGGTCAACATCAGCCTTGTATTGAAGCATAGCTTCTTTAAATGGAACTATTAAATTTACAGTTAGAAAAATGTGCTTAATGTACAAAGCCAGTTTAAAGGATTAGGTTCATAATGTCTATATAAATCAATAGTGTATTAGAATTTAAATTTTGAAATTAGCATTTTGCTGGGATTTACAAGTATTGGTATAATCTTTATATGTGAAAACTCAAAAGCTCTCAACAGAATCTTTATATGATAGCAGTAATTACTAGTGCACAACTTTTTCATTTCCATGGGTTATGTTTTTTTTGAAACCTCTGTGAAAGCTGGCTAGAGATTTTCAAGAACCAAATCTTAGGAAAAAAAGGCAAATCCAAAATAACAACATCATCTGAGGCTTCTATTTTACTACTATTTTTTTCATATTTGAGACATTTATATAATTTAATGGACATATCTGTTAGAACAAAAGTGTCTTTCAAAGGAAAACTAGTTTAGAAGATAATTTATGTAAATATAGGGTGCTCGTATTTATGAAGTCTAAAATATTTTCTGAAATTGATGCTGGTCACTTTGTCTTTTGATAGTTTTTCAGTCTATATTAAATTGCAGATATTTTTAATGTTTTTATTATTGATCTAATTTTCAGAGGTGTCACATGTTTATCTAGAAGTGTAGAAGAGTAGCACCTTTTTCAGAAATGCACTTGCCTTATTTTCTAATTTTAAAAAATGAAATATATCAGTTAAATTATATTTGTATTCAAAGTAATCCCAGAAAGAAAATCGCTGGAGGGTTCATACGTAAATTTCTTGCTAATTATGTTTCACTCTATGTCCTCTGAGACATGACGTTAACAATATACCAGCACATCTGTTTGCATTCACATTTTACCAGTTACAAGGACTGAGAGAGGTTTTTTTAATGATGTTACACTGTTTACATTTCTTAGTTTATTTAAGAGGAAGATAATTTTACCTTTGCAATGAATTGAACTAAATTTACAAATGTCATGGGAATGAAATGCTTAAATCATATACAAATATACATATCTGTTGCTTAACTACTGGCTGTACAGATCAGAGATGTAAAGACACTAGTCTTCTTTTGCTCAAGTTTTATGCAGTTTACTGAGAACAGAATTGCAACATGGTTTGTCATGTATGTTTGTTTGTGATTCAACAGGTATCCTTCCCCAGCACACAGTGATGTTTGGTTTAAGTGTTAATCATGTTATGAACCAGTGCTAAAGCCAAAACAAAATTAGTGCCCCAGAGGGCACTGGCAAACAGCTTCAGGGAGTATTCCCAGAATTACTGTTGGCATTTGTTCTGGTTTTAGCTGACTATGGTCAATATGAAAAACTTTATCTAAAATTATCTGTTCTTCTTGAGAATCCAGATACAAAAATGTTCCCATAGTTCCCTTCTGTAATATGCAAATAATCATGAATATCTGTATATTTTTGCATTTTTGTGTGTGGTATATGTACTACCTCAGACAAATGCTGTAACAAACATAATATTTTCATGGTTTCTATCCAAGCCACAATTCATTAGTAACCTACTTTAAATTCATCCCACAATATACAAACAGTTTGCAAAACTCGGAGAATCTGGCTGAGTTTTAGGTTTGGAAATCCTCCTATAGCTTTTGTTCAGGAAACTTTGCAACGTTCAGCTTCTGCATCCCTCAGGCAAATCCTGCTTTGATGGGTGAATTTAGTACTTCCTACACTGAGAATGACATAGCTAGTAAATATCTAAAGCTGGTAATAATTATGTGGGAGCAAACTTACCTATGTACGTAAATTGCTTCTTTTCCATTAAACAAAGGCTTGGCTGAGTTATACTTTGCTGTTTGCCTTCCAAGTGCTGCAAGGTCGGGCAGAACAAGTGCTAAGCAATGTAAAGCCCACCTCTGATGTGCCATACTGTATTTGCAAGTTACTCATTTTTAAATAAGTATTGTAAGGAACCTCTACGTCTCTTCCTCTGCAGTATCTCCACACATGCCCGCGCATGCACACGAAATGTAAATAAAAAGAAAAAAAAAAATTCAAAGCAGATAAAGCCAAATCCCTCAGCTTCAGGTGTGCCCCATTGAGATCACAAATTGCTGCTTTTGTGCTCGAGGAAGGGGGTTGTGTGAGCCTGTGAATTCTGCAGTCCTGCAAGCTGTCGCTGGGCACCCACTGATGTCACGAGGAGAATGGTGAAGGAGAAGGGTTTGTTCTTGCAGTGCTTCCTTTAGCACTGTTTGAGGTGATACATATGCCACAGAATGTGAACAATAACCTATTACAGTTCAGTCAGTCTGCTCTCATGCACCATTTGATTTCCCTTTTGGAAATCATAGGACTCCTGATGCCAAAAAAAAAAAAAAAAAAAAAGATAAAAAAAAGGTGACAAAACTCATGCATTTCTATTTTTTAAACAGCTCTGTGTTTGTATGTAATGTTTAAAATAGGAATTTGATGAAATCACAGCCTGGCCATTGTTAATCCATGTATTCTGGAAACTGTAATAAAGATATACATAACTTGATCCTGGTAGGTGCGCCAATGTGTTACTTGATTATCACAATTATTTCCTATGAGTACCGTCACCTCAAAGCCTGGTTTTGTTATATAAAATTTGCCACGCTGAAATTACATTCTATTTTATCTTACTGTCATTTTATGGATTTCTGGGGTTTTTTTTCTCTGAGGTGTCAATTATATTTGACTTGAATTTGGGGAATGAGGTGCCTTTTCCAGTGGAGGAGGACTTTAAAAGCCAAATAATCCAAAAAAGCATATAATTAAAAACCCCAACATTTAATCATGGTGATACCACTTAATTTTTACAAAAAGAACAATAAAAGGGAATCAATGAACAAATCCCATGGGTCTATATTTCTTTTAAGAGGCTGGATTTCAGTATAGAATTTTTAAGACAGATGCACAGTCAGACAGCTGTTGTTGATGTTTTCCAAATTATTCAATTCATTCACAAAATGGTCTTATCAGAATCGAAACTTGACAGACTTCTACCTTCAATACTGTGTATTGCACATTAAACAAGTTAATGTCACTATAACAGACTGAACTTCACAAAAGTACAGAGATAGCATTGAATTTTACTTAAAACTCTTATTGAATATAATTCTAATGAATATGATCAGCCATGTTGAAACAACTCCTTAAGTAACTTTTTACATGTGGAAAAGATGCACCAAGGGATGGTGGAAGGCACCATTTTATTTTTAATTAACTAAATTAAGGTTAGAATGCAGTATTTGATATATGAGGAAGCAGTTGAGGTTTATTTTCTTATGGGATTAACATGAAAAAAAATTGAAAACTTCTAAGTGCCAGCCTATAAATGTAAATACTATAATTGTCCTGATTAGGAAAAATGTAGTAATGGTGCCCTACATATAGCATGTTATTTTTCCTTGTTTTTGGGTAAAGGCTCTTTACTTTCTAGTGTGGGAGTCAGGGATTCCCATCATCCTCTTCAGATTTTTACCTTTGGGTGATTAGGAGGCAGAATTTGTCCTGAAACAAGTAGCAGGTGCCTTAATACCTCTCTCAATGGAAATTGTTTCGGTTGCTTCCACACACGATTGAGAAATCCTGCACGTGAACTTCAGGTTGGTGGCAGGTTATGGTTCTCTGCCACATGGACAGAGGTTCTTTCTTAGGTTTGGATACTTTCTGTAAATTTGAGGTGTACTCCTCCCCTCTATTAGGCCGTCCAGTCATCAGCTCAGAATTAGCCTTTCTACACTTTTGTAGAGAAGTCAGCATTACCTGGCTGTAGTAAAATTATTAAAACATTCAATTGATTTTCTCAGAATTATTTGATGAGTACTTAATGGCCTCAATTAGTCCCATTCGTTAGATATGAAGATAAGAAAAATCCAGATAAGGGATTGGGGGGTTTTGCCTGTGGTCTGAGAGCAAATGCTAATTTAGTCCAGTAAATTCACAAGGTGCTGAAAGGTGTTTTTTATTTGTGTTAGTGCAGTAACGAGGCCAACCTAAGAAACCCATCTGGGAGGCAAAGGATATTATCTCAGGCCCCATGCTAACAAAATCACACCACTTTGGGGCTGTGCCCGGCTCCCTCCCTGCCTGCTCGGGGCACACGGGGCACTGCTGGTGGGGAGCTCGCTCTCGGGCCAGGTTTGATGAGGACAAAGTGCCCAGCTTTGTTCCATTGAAATAATTGATCTCTGAGTCTTCAGGGGCAAATTAATACAGATGACTGAAAAGCCCCGTGAGTGCTTATCTGCTTTAGAAGTGTCTGAGTCCTTAAGAAAAAAATAAATAAGACCTGGGGTAACCTAATTCTGATTTTCCACTGCCTTTACACCAACCCCCCTGCCCAGGCCACTGACCCGGAGAAGTTGCTGCTGCCACATGCAGAAATGTGTTTTAACAGTCTTTGAGAGAACGAGGATGACTTGATAAATAATTATCACACCAGCAATTCAGTGGCATTGGAGATTCACTTCAGGCCGTTTCTGTTTCAGCACTTTGGTGATGCAGGTACCTTGACGTGGCCTGGAAGACCATTCCATTTGTGGGAAAAGTTGGTAGTGATCAGCCTTCCTCAAACATTACTTCTCTTGTAGAGTGGTAAAAAGGGAAAACTACTGCTTTGAAGAGATAAAAAGAGCTATCAAAAGGTATATATAACATAAGAATATTTTAAAGAAATTGAAAGAAATAAGAATTTTAACTGAACCACAGCTTTGTTTCATTCCTATTCAGTGAAGTTATTTTACTTAAGTGGTTTGGGATAGGTCTACTTAAAGAACAGCACTATTTGCAGATTAAAATAAAACAGAATAAATAAAAAAACCTAATGAGAATTCAATGACTGAATTCCCTGCCAGGAAGAAAAATGAGATTGCAAAGGGAAAAAGTAGTGACAAATCTGCAAAAAGTCCTTTGCACTTCATGTAGTGAGTACTAAAACCAAACAGAAAACAAGAGAGGCAAATTTGCCTACGTGCGTTTGGCTCTGTGCGTAAGGGATCCTGAAATGGATCTGTTAGACTTTAATGAAGGCTGTGGGATTTTGAAAGCTGTGGTAACATAGAATGGCCAAGTGAAAATTGTGCTTCCAGAAATGTTTCAAAATTCTGTTAAGCCAAGAAAGATCTAATTTAATCACAGGCAATGTGTGTGTAAGTGTAATACGTATTTTACCTGAAACTAATTGAAATCTCTTCCAATAAGCTATAGTTTTAATCCCTCCTTGCAGAAGTGCCAATGATATCTTGGGGAAGAGAGGAGCTTACACTGCTCCAAGCAGTCTGCCCAATGAACAGCCTTTGCTGCAGAGGGTTTTGAAGCGTGAGAATAAACTGATAAAGATTGAGATTGTGACTTTTTAATTTTTTCTCTGAGAGTTTTAGCTCATCACAGGATATTGTTGCCAGTTAGGAATAAAGCTTAGGCATAGTGGCACTATTGCAATATGAGTCAGTAGTCATGGCATCATCAGGTCTAAATAAATGTTTTACTCCCTGTTTATGACATGTAAAATTGAAAAGTGTCAACTGGTGGGGTTAGACAGTTTCCACAGTTGTGATAAAGCTGCATTTTTTTTTTCTTTTTTTTCCCCAGAAAGTAGTCAGAGAGGATGTCTTGGGGTGACCGGGACAGAGGACTTGAAATGTTTTTAGCCGTATCCTTTTAGTCTTCCTCTTTTTTTTTGAGAAAAATTGCTGATGTAAGACATCTCACCATCAAATGAAAAGCAGAAAAAAACCTGCCATTGAAGTATTATAGCTGAGAAACACTCAGGGGGAAAAATATCCAACTGGCAGATGTGAAGGATGTGGAAAGAAGATCCACATCAGTACAACAGTGATTCCTATTTCTTCTGTTGTAGTGTTCATATTTCAAGCCAGTCTTCCCAGGCGAAGGCCCAGCACAGGGACACTCTTGGGGCAGTTTGGGCAGACAAATCCCCCAGCCTGTCCAGCTGTGTCCCTGGGAGCCCCTGACCTGCCCCTGGTGCTCTGAAAGGTGTTTTGGAAAGCAAAATGCTGCCCTAAGGCACTTCCCAGCAGGGCTGGAGTTCAATGCCGAGGGAAGGGATGCTCTCTGGTACCTTGGATGCTGCCTGGGAAGCAGGAGCTGTTGTGTCCTCAGTTTGACACTCTGGGCCCAGGCAGGCGTAATTACAGCTGTTTGCATATTTGAGCTTTTTCTGCACTGTAAAGATGAAGAGCAACTTTAAAGACTTTAAAGAAGTGATTTTTATACATGTGAACATTGTGGAGGAATTCGTGCAGTGTTGTCTGCGAACTTGCTCAGTGTCCCTTCCACTCCTGTGTCCAGGTCACTTATGAAGGTGTGGAAGAGCACAGAGCTGAGGATGGAGCGCTGTGGAACCCCACAGGTGACTGGTGCCAGTCTGATGTCACCCCAGTCACTGTCACCCGCTGTGCCCAACCCCTGAGCCAGTTGCTCACCCATCCCATGACGTGTTTATCCAGCTGTGGGATGGACATTTTGTCCAGAGGGACACTGAGAGCATCAAGAGCTTTACTGAAATCCCCAAAAGATTCCATCAACTTCCACATCTTCCCCTGATCAACCTCGTGTGTTACCTGTCACAGAAGGAAACCAGGTTTGATAAGCAGGACTTTCCCCTCATGAGTCATGCTGGCTGTGACCCGTGACTGCGTTGTCCTCCAGGAGTTTAGCAATACCTCCCACAATAATCTTCTCCATAGTTTTACCGGGCACTGAAGTGACACTGACAGGTCTGTTGTTTCCAGGGTTCTTTTGGTTGCCCTTCTTGAAAACTGGGACAACGTCCACCACCTTCCAGTCAGCTGGGACCTCTCTGGATTCCCAAGACTGCTCAAAAATCATTAAGAGAGGCTTTGCAATGACATCAGCTTTTTGAGGATTCTTGGATGAATCCCAGCAGGCCCCATTGATTTGTAGGGATCCAGCTGGAGCAGTAGATCCCACACAATTTCAGGGTTGAGTGGGAGTTGATCATCCTCACAGTCATGGTCCTCCAGCTCAGGGCACTGAGACCCCAGATGAAATACAGCAAAGTCATGTTGTTGTTATGATCTTCATGTGTTATTTAAAGTAAAGATTTGGATGCATAAGTTTATCACTGGGGCACTGCTGCTGTAATGATGTGCAGGTGTCTGTCACACACCGTAAGCTGTACCATGTGAATGCTTTCTGTGTTGATTGACTCAGACCACCATTCCTCAAAAGCAGTCGGAAGTTTGGGAGCAGTAGGAAGTTTGGAAGCCTGGTGCAGATGCTGAAATGTGATTATGTTATGATGGAATGGAGCCTATTCAGCAATCCTGTAATTATCAAGGTAAGGAGGGTAATTTATAGCCTCTTATGACCTACTGGTACCAGAAGTTTAAATAAGGTGTTAGGAAACAAAGCCCTACGTTAAGAGCTAGTCAACACAAAAGCACATCAATTTTTGTTAAGCAGTGATAAGATGCAAAATGTAGCTTGTATAATTTATAGAGAGCCTTAATTAGTTCATATTTGGATCTTTAGGTCTTGTTAATATGCCAAGCCAGACATCCAAAATGCTCTTCAGCACAGTATTATTAGAGCAGTTAGCTGCCATTACCATGATGTTTATGTGTACTGTAGTCACTCGTGTGGATGCTGCTGTGCAGGTTGTGCACATTAAGCCTGGCTCTGCTGATTGCAGGTTGAGACTGCCAAGGTGAATGAAATAATGGCAGCTTTTTCTGTGGACTTCAGAATCAACCCCCATCCGCTGAATCAACCCCAATATGCTGAATTACAGTTATTCATATCTATAACTTTATTAAGTTCTCCATCAAAAGCAAAGGTTTTTCACTTCAAAAATTCCCCCAAACCTTCCACATGTGCCCACATAAATATTTAACTTTATGTAAACTTCGGTTCTTGAAGCATTATTAAATATGTTTCTTTTAAAGAACGGATAATATCAATGTATGGGTATATTAAAATTTTCATTGCTTTCTTTAATGCCCATTGCATGCTGATAGAGTATTTGTTGGTTTATGACATACATTTTTTCATCTCATTATTTCCTAGAAGTAGGTGTAATTTCTCTGCGTTTAAATACTCATAATCTGAAACTTTAAAGTGAGCTTAATTGTGTTATGAGGTGGTTAAAAGTTATTTTATAAATTCTTTTTCACAAAACCAGGCATGGATTCTGTTTGACAGAAAACATTTCCAAGTATCTAGTTCCTGTGAATTTAACTAGACACGATGAAAGTGCCTTTTGAATCATCTGCATTGTTTGCACATTACACTCACGTAACAAGGGTGAGTAATCTGCAGTCATTCACAACAGCATAACTTAATAATTACTTTATTATAGCATTCCTACTCGGTTGGGTATTTAAAGATTACACTGGTAGAAAAGAGCTATCTCCAGTTGAGGTGAGTGGGAGACAAGCATCCAACTTTTGAATAGTGAAGGATCAACAAAGGGAGGAAGCGGAATGGTGATAATCAGCTGTCAGTCTGAGCTCTCAATCATGCTGGTAAAAATATCTCAAGGAACTTCATGATTTACACATTTAGAAATGTTGTTGGAAAGCAACATTTGGTACAGCACATAATGCCAGAAAGGACAGAAATAAATAATGAGGAAGAACAAAGTACATATAAAACAGTGTTGTAAAGTGATTTATGAAAGCTGGTGTTTCACAAAGTAATGAAAATACATAAATGCCTCAAAGAGAAAACATGGGAATTGGTAGCACAGAGAGGCAAAGTCTGCTATACTGAGGAAGGAAAGGAGCAAGCTCAGAGCATATGGTTAGTTTTATCATCTAACACAAGGTGTTGCTCAGCTCTCATCCTTCAGTTTGCAGTAGGAAGTGCCAGAATGTTTGTCCATAAGGTTACTGCTGCTGCACAGCCTGCGAGAGGAGCCAGTGGGGGAGGGCAAAGGGGAGGGGTTAATTCACTCACGCAGCCAGAACTACGTTCCAAATGTCTAAATTTCATTTTTCAAATAGTAACAACTCTTTTCTTGCCTGCTGAGGTTTGGTGTTCATCCTCAGCACTGCGCTAACCCATCTCTGTAGAGTGGAATGATCTCTTAAGAAACCACTCCAGAACTGCCATAAGCAAGCAGCCATAGCTTAGAAAACAAGTTTCTCTGATGCAATATTTTACTTTACAATATATAAAGCTAAAGTTAATTTGAAGGATGTTTCTTAACTATAAGGTGGGAAAAGATACCTAACTTTTAAAAATCTGGAAAGAGAAGAAACTTTTGCCACTGCAATATTTCTGTATTTATTGCAAGACTTCTGCACATGCTGAAGTGGCTTGGCTTAGTGCTTTTTCCAACTGGAATTTTTCCAGAATATGATAGTCATAAAGTGGAGTAGACACAAGTTACAAAAGGGGACAAGAACATAGCTATGATAAATAATTCTGCAGAAACTATTTCAGGTGCTTCTGGGGGCTTTCTGCATCTGCCCTTGTGTTTTTTTCCTAAATCATTTCATTTTGGTAATCTTACTTTTACAGCAGCAGCCATTTAAAGAAGCACTAAATCATAGGCAGTATAATCCCTTTTACACAAAGGAACAATTTTAAAAGGATAAACTTCATTTTTATGGGTTTCAGTGAGCTCTCTATCAGGGAAGTGTTGTCTTTTGCCATTCATTTAGTTAGTGTGTTTGACTTGAGCTCACAATGTGTTTTGCCCTGTAAAATCTGCGTGTTCTTGATTCCAGCATTTGGCAAAGAACTGGCACAGTAGATAAAAGGTCTCTTGATCTGTTCCCTTGTGGTCCAACAAGTGGTTCAGGCTTGCAGCTACTTATCTGTGAGCCACACAGGCTCCAACCTGAGGGTCAAGCATAGCTTCCTGTGAAGTAAAATTTTAAAAAATTACAAATGTAAAGTAAAGAGAACTTGGAGGGCAACAAAAATGCATCTGTTGAAAGCCAGCTCTGATGTCTTGGCCTGGTTGGACTGTTAGAAAATTTTGGCTTTTGGATAAAACCTATTTTTGCATGTAATTAAGATATCTGGCAGAAAGGTTATGCCAGGTTTAGTCTTAGATATTGCAAACTGCTAGGATTATTCACCCAACCAGGTTAGTGCTGCTGCTCACTCATTTCCCCATGGCTGGTTTTCAGTCTGAGCCAGGTTGGTGAACACTGGCAGTGAGGAGAGCTGCATGGCACTGATCAGGGTGGGGAGACACTGAAGCAGATATGCAGGGGAAGCCTTTCATGTAAATTCTTCTGTAGGGCAAAACTATATTTTACATGTAGTTCCTTGTATAATCAAGGAAGCAAATTACATAAAACATAGATCTTTGATCATGAAGAGATTTTTCATGCAAAGTATACTACTTTTCCTACATTAATATAGTGTTTGCTCCGAATGAAGGCATAGCCTGCAATTTTTGTTACAATCCAGTACAACTACAGTCATAATTTTCTTTCATTTTGATTTTAATCAGATTTCTTTCATGGAGGATCAGTTGCAGGTGCCTGAGTCTAGAAAGGAGCAGATGTGAAAGATCAGGTGTGATCTGATGGCTGGTTTATACCAAGAGGTTTCTGCTGAACTTTAGATTTTTATCACCTGTGAAGCAAATTCTCCTTTCGCTGTGTGTTTTGTCCAGTATTCCTTCAGTTGGTTTGTGTCTCTCCACATCAGTTCAATTGCCACTGTGGGGGCTGCCCTTTGCAGAGCAGAAAATTGAAGTTTTCAGTGAACATCTGCACTGCACATTTTCCGACTGGAAAAGCAAGGAATGTCCATCAGAATGGGTGGGAGAATTTTCTAAAGACACAAAATTCAGCAAACTGAAGCAGTGAGATGACATCCTCCCAGTTTTCATGGCAGCAGCCATCTTCACTCATCCAGGCAGAATTCACCCTAATGAGGCCCTGTGTGCCAGGATGTGCTTTTAAAACATTCTTCACTTGTTTCTGCGCTTTGGAAAATGCCTCTTACCTGAGGTACCCACCTGAACAAGGTTCTTACCATGCTGGAGTTCTCATCCATGTATTTTCCTGTGTTTCTTTCTCTACAAGCTGACAATCTTTTGCAGTATAAGTGGCTTTTTTCTTCCTCACTCTCCAGAATCATTTTGTGAGTTTGAGTTTGTTACAGTGAGTCAGTTTTACGGACATCTCTTGAGGAGGCAGCATTGACCACATGAAAGACTGACAGAAGTGTCATTAGTTTATTGATGCAGCATGCTAGGAAACAGAATATTGAGTCCTATATGTGTAGGGCTTTTTACTTAGTGCAAGGGAGACAGCAAGGTAAATATGTATGGAGGGGTGAGGGGATGTGTGTTCACTCTGTCAGTGAGCGGTGACAAGGATTGCATCCATCAATGATGCAAGGGTAAAAGAAGCACAGGTTTGTATTTCTCAGAAGGCATTGCTTGTCCTGGCAAAATGTAAATACATCAATCTATAACCGCCCAGCAGTGTGTGATGTGAATAATTATTTTGGCTCCAATTCATTTTTGGTGCATTTTAACATTGGTGGAATTAAAATCCAATCTGTTGACTATCGGTGTTCACTCCCCCAGAGGAAAGAGGCCCCTTGGTGGCTAAATGTCCTTCCCAGAACATCTTCTCAGTAAAAATGGATCTCATTCTGCATGTGTCAGTGTTAAATATATCTAAAAGCACCATCTTTCTCCAAGACTGGTGGTTTTACACCTAAAGCTGGGCCCAGCCTTTTTGCAGCATTTGTTGTACCCAAGTATCCAGCACAGAGGCTGATTAAAAAGTTTTCCATATAGCTTGTAGCTGGTTGCAATTTAGAATGTGAGCTGCTATACTGAGATGCTGAAAACTGTAAACAGTATTTGCATTTTGCTATGAATGTTTTGCATAACTTTAAGGATGTTTTCTTTATCCCCTAGTGGGTCTGTTTTGAGCCCATAATATGCTGTGAAGTTCCAGGAACAGAAAAATTTGTTGAGCACAAACGGGCCAGTATCACAGCAGACGTAACAGTGTTCAAGCAAAGAGTGTTTTGCATCAAAAATGTGTATATATTTGCATTTTTGATGCAAAAATCTACTTAATCGGCACTGCAAATGAAGCCCATAACTGAGGCAGTGCAGAATTCTATGAAATTGGAAAGTTCTGTGTAATTTCTGAAAACAAAGTCTATTTTGCACAGCTCTAACAATAGCTAATATTTAAACCAATTTAATCATCAGTGAACTAACATGGCAGAAGTACTCTGAGCTTATCATTGTAAGTTTTCCATGTCCCTAGCCCTGTGGAGAGTGCTTTTTTTTTTTAACATTTCTTAATTAAACGTTTATCCTATTTAATTGCTAGGAAAAGGAAAAGTGCAGAAAGATTGAGATCTGAATTTTAAACATCCTCATTTTAGGTGTGTTGATCCTTGTTCTCAGTTTTAGATGCTGAGGGAATTGCATTGGGGGAAACTCAGCACACAAGATTCCTCTTGAAAGCCAAAGGTGATGCAGTTTTTCATCCAAGTCGGTTGTGGCAGGGTTAAGGTGTCTGTTCTGGAGGTTTCTTTGGGAATGCAGTCTGTGGCTGCTGTCCAGAGTTGATGAAGAATTCCAGAGTTTTATTCCCAGAATTCTGAATTTTGAAAACACTCTTTTATCCAAAGTGAGTATTTTTCTAGTATTTGTGAATCACCATAAATTGGTCCTCTGAGTTGGATACTACCTGAAAAGGGGAGTGACCTCCATCCCAAAGCAGCTTTTAATCCAGTTAATTCTTATTATCAACTGTTAACTCCTTTGGATTTAAAATTTCTTTCTTATGCAATTCTCCTTGATGATGTTGTTTTGTTTTTGTTTTTTTTTTAAGTGGAAAAGTGTCTCCACCACACTTTTAGTCTTACCAGAAACTGACTGTACCGTGCAAACAAAACATTTTTTTATACCTGGTGTCAAGCTCATCTCCCTGGGATGAGGAGGTTATAGAGGTGTGTGTAAACTGGCAAGGACTCCTCATGCAGGCAAATGACTTCTGGCTTTCTCTGCTGGCTGACACAAAGAATTTCTTGCTTGGTCTCAAAAAAAGAAGGAAAAAGAAAAAAAAAAAGGAAAAAAATCCCCATTTTTTGAAACTGTTTATAAAATAAAACTGTTAAATTTTCAGTAAATAGAGAGGGGGTTTTTCCTTTTTTACATTAACAAAAATTTAAAAGAGACCCTTGTTTCACAGAGTAAGAGAGAAGAACTTTGTCAGTGTCCTTCTCTAAGGAGAATTTCTCATGTCAAAGGCTTGAGACAATTTGGAAATACTATAGCTGTGTTAATACATTTTGAATGCTGTGCTTGTGATTGTAGGGGCTGCATTTCTAAACACTGTCATCAACCTGAATAGGGAACCTCAGTCAAATGTCAGGCATCTTGTCTGTAAGGTATTTCCACTCTGAAGTGTAGTGCAGAATGTCACTGTCATTCCAATTAGTGCAGATGATTGGTATTAAGTTTGGTTTTTCTGACTTACTGCAATATTTTGCTTCAAGCCAGACATTTTGTACAACATACAGAAACACCACATAATAACAACAGACATTAAGGCTAATGGCAGAAGGGACCTCTAAGAATTGTAAAATATGAGAAACCAGCTTTCTAATTTTTGCAGTGTTTCGGCTATATTTGATATGACAATACTGAGATATTTTAGGACAATACAGATGTAAACAATGCCATTTACGTTCATATGTTCCTGCTTTACTGGGCAGTAATATTATTCTTACTTTTCCACATAAGGACATCGATTTTTAACATGTAACTCATTTGTCATTATACCTTCTTTGCCTAGGAAATTGAGAGGATAAAATTTAAAGTGAGATTCTTAATGTTAGTCCCTCTGTTCTTAACTGGCTTCTGAACTGGTCTTGTAAGGCTTTGGAATCCCAAGATCTGTCACCGCAGTGGAGCAGCTCTCCTCCTCTGCCTGGATTCATTAGGTTATGTGCTGAATTCATCCTGTCAACTGGAAAATAGTCAAAAAATCATAGAATACTCTGAGTTGGAAGGGATCCACAAAGATCATCAAGTCCAACCCTCGGCCCTCCCCAGGACACCCCAAAAACCCCACCCTGTGCCTGAGAGCATTGTCCAAATGCTGGAGGGGAAACATTTGCACAAGAGTGTCAGTCCTTAGGCTAAGAGACATTTGCAAGGGATTTTCTTTGTTCAAGGATCAAGGTGCAGGAAGAGAATCCTGAGTGCTGGACAGATGATGTTTGACTTGATCTTTAGCTTCTCCTAATTGGCAGAGTCCCTATCCTTCTGTCTGAGAGCGGGTCAAAGCATCAGCAGTCAAACAGACCTTGGGTGCCTTAGGGGAAAATATTCACTGAGGAATTTGAGAATCCCAACGGTTTGCAGGGACATCTGCAAGATTATTTGCAGTTTTGAAAGAGATGTTAAAGCCTGAACAGGCTTGAAACTGAACTGCTCTTTTGTCTGCCATTATAGGCCATGCAAATTAAGAATAAGAGATGCTGGCAGGGCACTGGGGAAGAAATGGCAGAAGAGGAGGAAACCTCCATCAGCACTGCCTGTTTTTATATAAATAGACTTTACTCTGTCTGCCTGTCAGTCAAACATCCTCCACTAGATTCACATAAGAAACATTTATGTATGCCTAACTTAACATTTTACCTTGCTACAGTGCACTTGTATTGAAAAACAAGGCTCAGCTCCTCTGTTTGATATTGGTGGAATGCAGCAATAGCAGGAGAGGACAGCAGCTGAACCAAAGAATCTCCTCAAACAAGTAAACACAGTTTTTCTTCCCACATTAACACATCAGTGTAATTACGCTGATGATGGGACAACTGTCAAACTTTCATCTGCATGACAGCTTTCCTGGGATCCCTTTCAGGCACAAACCTGGGTACCATTTCCATTACAGGGAGCCAGCAAGCTTCAGGAATGCCCTGGTAACAGAAAATATTCTGAGTAGAATGATAGCAAAAGGTTTGACTTTAAGGGATGTGAGAAAAGAAAGGTATTATATATTGAGAATATTTATGTAGAATTATTTGTAGAAATAATTCCAGGAAAAGCACCTTTCTTTGTCTTCTATTGAAAGTCACAAGAGGAAATTTTCAGAGGATACGCTGAAATCTCTTTAAATGTTTCCTGTAATATTATTTATTACGCTGGCATTTCGGGAATTATTATTTTTGTTTTCACTTGTTGTGACTTTCAAAGCATGATAGTACCATCCACATTTTCAATCAATAACATGACATTCTCAGACATCATTTCTCTGAGATCCAGTGATGACCAGAATTTCAACCATAATTTGTATCAAGTGAAGAATTACTTCTCTTTTCTCAAATGTGCAAACCAAACTATGGAGCTCTAGTAAACAAAACAGACTGGTTCTTTTAGAGACTTGGCTCAAATTAGAACCCAGAAAAGGTCCTCATTGTTCAAAATAAGTATTTCAAAATGAATTTCTGAATAGAACAGGAAAAGTCTTACAAGCTGCAGAGCTTTTTTCCTCCCCATGAAAATGTACAACTACTGCTACCATATTTATCTGGGACTAATAATCCCTAACAACTAAATATAACTAGAAAATTCAAAGGGAGAACGGAATATTGTCAGTCTGGGAGGACAGTACACACGTGAAAAAATTTGTTTCCTTTGGCTGTTTTTCTGTTCATTTTTCCACAGGCTTTTTTTTTTTTAAAGAATGGTAACTGCATCAAGTTTTCATTCTTCCCCAAATGAAGATTACCTTTCAAATGGACTGTTGCTCTTTTTGTCTGTCCTCAGACACTGGATAATAACAAGAGCTGCAAGTGCTTGGGGTTTCTACAGGCCTTTCAGCAAAGTTTAATCCTCAAGGCCAGGAGTGAGCCATTAGCCAGGAGGCCAAGCCTAAGAAGGTGAAGGGGGGTGTGTTCACAGAGGTTTTGTGCAAACACAGCGGCTGCGTCCGGCTTTAGGGTGAGAGGAACATCCACAGGGCGCCTGGTCCGGCCCTGCCGTGGCTTTTGGTTCACCTACGTGACCCTTCCTCTCTGAGTGCCTGTCAGCACTTGCTGCTGACTGAGGCTGAGGGACGGGCCTGACCCGAGGCCTGCTCTGAGGGGCAGATATCAGATATCAGATATCGGCGAGCACAGTGTGCTGTCAGCCCTGCTGGCTGTCATCACAACATGGTGTGAATAGCCAAAGTTCCCTTGAGGACACAGCACTATTGACTCGCTGTCCTCGTGGCACTTCACTGAAAACTGTTGCCGGTGTGTCCTGACCAGGCCTGTCTCAAAGCTCCTGAACTCCCTAAATGACCACTGAAAACAACACCTCTTTCTTTGGATCCCAACGACTTTTTCCTTGCTGAGAGCGCTTGGCCAAGCAATACACAGGCCATGTAAGAAGACTGTAATACACTTGTAAGTGCATAGAGAAGGCTTTCAACGTGCAAACGTTCAACCCTGTCATGTCTCAGCCCTGCTTGCAGGCGAGGCTGTTGTCTGTGCAGCCGTGGCACAGCAATACATGCTGTAAGAGCAGCCAGGGGTCTGGGCTCCCTTGCTGGAGCTGTGTTTATGTTGCTTGCAGAGTTTTTTGTTTGCTCTCCATTTCAGCAGGGTGAGGCTGGTCAGAGGCCAGGGGAGCGCAGGAGCTGGGGAGCACAGCTGGGGATATTTGCACAGTGCACCATTACTGCTGCTACTACATGGGAAACAAAATTGTTTAACGGTGCCAGAGACTCCAGAGAAAGTGAGAAATCTAAGGCAGACAAGTAATCACCCTTCTGGGAGAAGGCAGAGATCCCTGTCCAGTGGATCCCAGGAATATGAGGGTTATGGCTTCTGTTGGTTCCTCTAACTATAATGGTATGAATTGGAAGAACCAGCAGGAGCACTGGGAGATTAAAACAAACAAAATTCTTCTTCAGGCAGCTATTCCATAGCTTTTAATGGAAGTGATATGTGGATGGTACAGAGCTGCACCAGGAGCTGCTGTAATAGGGATAATATATCCTGTAGATAAACACAACAAAACATCTTACAGAAGGCATGCGTGGTCCTTTGTGATTTTATGCTATAGCTTTATGGACTTTTCCTATGAATATGTATTAAATCTAGCATATTAAATATATGTCTAATTACTTGTATTTTTAGTGGCTGTTGACAGAGTTTATTCCAGCAGCTCTATTTACTCATGTATGAGAGAAGAGACTCTATTATCTACTGCATGCAAAGTCTACATCTGTTTTTGTTCCATTCTGCTGCCACGTAGCTTTAGTATTGTGAGTAGGAGCTACTTCATTCTGTCAGAACACATAATCATCCCAGGTTAATTCAGAACTTTCCTTCTTTCTCCCAGCATTATCCTTTTGCATCCATTGCTTCCTTTGTTTTGGGTCACTGGGCCAGGTTTACTGTCTTGTTATCAGAGTTTTACAGTTCACAGTCTGAAACCCCTCCAGTTCTTAACAGATGTTGCAGACAGGAGATATTTAACCACTGGTGCTTCACTGGTAAACAGAGCCATCGTGGCAGAAGGTGAAGGATTGCATTCAGAAATAGAAATCATACAGTAAGATGTTTTACTAAGGCTCATCTTACAATTACTTGAGGTTTAGAAAAGCTATAGTGTACCTTTCCATTGTTTGCCTTCAGTTGTCTCCGGGATTTCAGTCCCACTGCCTTTAGAGGCTCTAACCAGATGCAGCTAATAACTAATATTGCTCTAAAAACTGTATTTGACAGAACTGTGTATCAGCTCCTATTCATCAGTCTGCACAAAATTATGGTGACTATAAAACCTCATGTCTTTTGATCTAATTCAGACTTGATCCAACTAAATCTCTTTTGTAGAAGATGACTCCAAAACTTGACACCAGACCTGAAGCCCAGTAAATCTGCAGGGATCTTGATGAATCTTAAATCCAGGGAGAATTTATGGCTGAAACTGTTCCTAATAACAGGACAAGAGACCCAGTGTTTCTGTATAAATAAGCGTGTTAACACGGTTTTGTGTAACTTCATCAAAAACAGTGGTAGGAGCTGCCTCCCAAGGGATGCAAAATGTTCAAAGCAGTTCACTTCTTGACATCAATTTTTCACCAAATTTCTCTTCTATCTTCCTAGCCCCTATATTTTTCCTTTTTCTATAACATCACTTTAGCCTAAATGTTAACAGAAGTAAAACCTAAAATCTGGGTTTGTGGACAGAGATCTAAAAAAAAGGACAGTTCCAGAGACACCAGAATTAAGATGTCAACCAGTTTTTATAATTATTCCAGTATAGCATTTTCCAGTCAGTTTTCAGTTTCTCTCTTAGGATGTTCAGCAGGAGATGTTGTCCATGTGTTTCTATAAAGTTTAGCCAAGCTACAACCTGTGTGGAGCCTGTGGACCATCAATAAAATGTAAGTAAATAGGAGGAATAAGTAACAAGGATCTTTCAGTGGTGACCTTTGCTGGTGGCAGAGCTTAGCTGTGATTCACAACCTCCTGGTAAGCAGGAGTGATGGAACACAGGAAAGTGATACATGACAAACAGCTGCAGCATCTGGGGAGCGCTGTGCTGTTGAGCTGTTTGACATGCTCCTTACATCTGCGTTTAATAGAAGAGTAGAAATTATTACTTATCTTGGCAAATTGGATGCAAGAGGTAATTAGAACTGTATCCCCTTGAAATTTCATAAGCTTGTAAAATGAGACACAGAACTTTGCATTTCCACTTCATATATTCAAATATAGTCTGTACAAACTAGAAAACATCATTTTCAGGATGCAGTTAGATTCTGACTCATCACTCTGTGCCAGTGCTGCTTTCTGCCATCCAGCAGACGCAGCCTGAGATTCAAGAGGCCTGGACTCAGTTTGCTACAGTGCTGTAGCCTTGTCTGTGACCTCAGAGCTGGGTACAGAGGCTGTCTTGGTGTGTTGTAACCTGCTGGTGCAAGATCGACAGCTCTGAGGTAAGAAACTACCCTCCTGTGCAATGAGAGGAATTAGGAAATGGAATCTGCGGTAGCACAAAGGAGGGATATGATCCACATTAGTCAATAGGAAAGGATGAAAAGGAGGATGTATATTAAAACTAAAATTCATGTGTTCGTTGCCTAAACCTGGTTGGAGGTTGTTTATCTTAGAACACAATCTTAGTTGGAGTTGAATAACAGTGTCATATGTCTCAATAATCATCACTATTTTCTCTTAATACACATCTAAAGAAAGATGTATTTCTGCTTCCTGCTATATCTCCTTTCATATAACTTTGTGACCCTATAATTTTCTTGGGTTGGGGAAATAACCTTCCCAGAAGCAGGAGGTAGCGTTATCCTGGCTTTGTGTTAGCATTCCTCTGGAGTACTCTAGGCTCATGCTTATGTTTCCCACTCCATGGAATATATTTATTCAACACCTTTTTTTTTTCCCTCGCTGCAAAATGTACAGACAATCCTTTCAACTGTTGAACTGCTGTATTACAAGAGGCCCTAACTAACTGCTTTTACTCTGGCAAGCTGCTGTGCTTGCTGAGATTCCTGCAGAGCATGATAATGCATGTAAAGTATGGCCAGGAAAAGCCCCCTGGGAGGTGTGCATAGAAGGGACACACAGCCTGAGTGGGTTTGGATGTGATGCCTGTGCTGAGCCTCTCAGCCCAGAGAGAGGCAGTCTTGAGTGTGTGTTCCTTGCAAGGATGAGGAAATGTAGAATTTTGCACGCTGTAGACACCCCAGTGATCACCGGTGTTGTGAGGATAAATAGAATAAAAGTTAGAATTTTAAGTATATGAACTATGACAGATTTCGTTTCTGCTGGTGATATTGTTGCAGTCAGAGAAAACAAAGCTCATGCCATTGTGCCAATGCTGTGTCTGTTCTAAACATAATTTTGAAGTGTTCAGGGCCAGGTTGTATTGGGCTTTAAGCATCCTGCTCTAGAGGATGGTGTCTGTGTCCATAAAAGGGGGACTAGATGATCTTTAAGGTCCCTTCCAAACCAAACCATTCTCTGACTCCAGGAATTTCAAACTTCAGTGCATCTACCCTGGCACCTTTCACAGTTGTTGTCTATAGGGAAAAATGTGAAATTTAGCTACATTTCCTGAAGTTGCACTTGGTGTCCTCTTTCCTGGATTTTCATTATAGCATCTCCAGAGAAAGGAGGGAGGGGAAAAAAGAAAGTGTTTACTCCTGACTCTTCTGAGTAAAGGAGAGCAGCCACAAAAGGGACAAGGTTTGCTCACTGTCCGTTTTCCAGTTCTGTGTCTATTGTTCCATTAAATCTTTAATGCAAAAGCTTCATATGCTTATCTGCTTGATTAAGTATACACTATCTTCTTTCATCTTCATCATTAAACTGACAGTAATTACACAAAATTGAAGGCATGACCTCTACTTGTTTGCCCCCGTAAGTTACCAGAGAAGGACTGGTTATACTCTAATCCACTCTCATCAAAGTTACAAAGATTTAGTTCCCCCAATACAGAGACAGTGATTCACATCAGGAAAAAAGGTGCAGATAATTGCCATTTATTACCTGCAATACAAATCAAGTCTGAATCCTCTATCTGTGTTGGCATGAAAAATATCCACTACTCAGTGGAGCCAAGGTGATGACCCACCAGCTAATGAAGTGTCAAAATGAAGCCAGGAAAAGGGATTGACTTTCAAAGTCAATGAAATGTACAAGGAAAAATAAAATAGTAAATATTTTATTTGCTTTCTGGGGTTAACACTAACTAGGTTTCTTATTTTTTTACTTGCAGTTGTTAATTCAGTCCTGCAGAATAGGCTCTATGTAAACCCAAACATATTTGTTAAGAATTGCATCATGTTGAGAAAGCTTAAAAATATAGGCAACCCCCTATATTATTCAAATAGAGAGCTCCTTTTCTGCTTCTGTCAGATTACAAGTTTCAGATAGAACTGACTATCTTGTGGATGAAGTCAGACAGCACTGCTCCTGTGAAATCATCCCCAGACACTGACAGGCTATAGCATTACTGCTGACGCTTCCCCATGAAAATCTAGTTCTCTTTGCTTTGTCTAGAAGGATATGGAGTCAGACCCTGTTTGTTTTCTGCACAACAGGAATAAATGTCACTCCAATCACTTCTCAGGTAAATGGCTACATCTGTATTTAACATATTGACCTACAAGTAATTGGGTCTAATCAATCACTAATTACTTTCAATTTAAATGTACATGAAAACTAGTAAAGTGCTGCTCTTTCAAATATTTCCCCAACAGAGCAGCTTTTATAGGAATTATTCCACGAGAACCTGTAGTGTCACGGGTCAGTGTCTAGGCTACTTTTCAAAAATACAAAAGAATGAAAGTTTATTAGCTTTTCCTTGAAACTATTTCTACGAGCCGTTACAAAAGTTTTGTTTGCTACATGACAATTTACTGCTTTAGTTCCTAACTTGCATCAGTTGGCACATAATGAGATCAAGTAAGAGCTCAGCCTTAAGCTCTGTGTCTGTCAGCACATTATCTGTTCTGCCATGGAATGGGAGCGAGCCGAGCAGCTTGGATAAATCAGCTTTTGCAGTTGTCATTTCCTGCTATATGGGGACTTTATGTTAGAAATACATTGTCTAGATTAGGCATGGATTGATAGCTGTGCTCTCCAGGAATGATGAAGAAATACCAGAGATGATCATTATCCACAGAGGCAGCTTCTTCCAGCCAGTCCCTGCTTCACATTCCATGGGAATAACTTTTACCCATCTCCTTCCATACAGCTGAGCTCATGTGAGAAGCAGTGAAAAATTACATCTGTGAGTGCTTTGTACCGGAGCTGAGCAGCTGATGGAACAGAATCCCTAAAAGCACAGCAGTGCTTGGACACAGTTCCTTACCAGGTTTAAGGAAACAGGAAGGCAACATCAGATTTCATTCAACAGGAAGTAGAAGGAAAAGGGTATAAGGAAAAAAACAAAGAAAAGGATAAAACTCAGTCTCTCCGAAGCAGAGAGAAATGCTGCACATGTCACAGGGTTAGAGCAAAGGTTAAAATTTGAAGGTGCAATATTGTACAAATCTTAACCCAATTTTAATCCCAGTGCATATCAGAGCCAATCAAGGCTGTTGGAATTAAATGGTGGCAGTCACACACAGTGGAGTGTCAAGACCTCTCATTTTCCATGGTGTCCTGCTTTGAGTCACCCCAAGACACATGGTAAGTTCTGGCAGCGTGGCACAGGATGCAGGAGCACTGCCTGACTCAGGAACCCTCCAGCCATGGGGTAACAACCTGATCAGCAGTTGTGTGCGCCATGATGTGTGGGTTCTCTTCTGAATTTTCATAACTTTTCTATTATATCATTACATTATTTGTAAAAGACAGAGAAAAAGTTTCTGTTAAAAGAAATTTCTCATCTCCTCAAAGGTATTTCATGTTGTCACTCTCTAGATAATCTCGATCCATCAGATGAGATCTTGTAACGTCTCCCGTTCCAGCTCACCTGCCTTTAAACCCTTCTGTCAGAATAGCTGCAATTAAAGAACTTCTGTTCTTTTAACCTCCTGATGAAGGCAACTAAGACCACTGACAAGTTTGTCTGCAGTGAAATGAGCTAATGGTGGTGATGATGTATTATATTACTAATGTTGTATATATTTCATTATACTAATAATTACATAGAAGTCTTCATCTTCCTGTCTGTGTTCGGTTTTCATCCCTATGGGACCCAAAAATGCTGGATGGGCACTGTCCCTGTTCTTCAGAGCACTGGCTCAGGTAAAAACGATTTTTACACATTGAGCAGCGACAGTAAGAAAAATCTGATTTCATAGTTGTCCATAAGAATCCTTTGATTTGGAAATGCTGCTTTTCCATATGAGATAACTGAAGCATGAATATTTCCACCAGTGATAAAAGATGAATAAGCTTTCCCCAGGAGCATCTCCCAGACCCATTCCAACATGTCAGTCCAGGGCTTTGCTAAGCTGAGCCTGCCATTCATGCCAAAGTGTGATCTGGTTCTGAGATGTAACAGGGGGGCACTGAGATTAAACCTTCTAATTTAGCACTTACAAATTAAACTGGCATTGAACATCAGATGCATCAAAGTGTTTTTTTGCCCGCATCATAAACTGAAGAGATTTTTATAGTATTCTGACAAGGCACAAATATAAGAATCAAATAAAGCAAAAATGGTGAAAAAGTAATGCAAGAAATGAAATCAAATACTGTAGAAGCTGAAACTTGGACTGCAGGGAATTGATAGCAGCCTCTTTTGTACTTGTCTAAGAATGAAATAAATACTATCTGGCAGTATGTGTGGCAATGTACTGGAGAAAAATAGAGAAGGTGATCTCTAACTCAGAATGATAAAATTCCTGACCCCATTTCTTCAAATGCTTGTTCACAGTCTGGGAGCTACTGTTATTTTTGTAATGCAGATGTGAACGAGGTAAAAATCTTATTTCAATTCATTACTACTTTTTCACTGCTCATCTGGGAGCACGTTGGAAATCTGAACTCCCACAAGAAAGTCCCAATATTGCAGGTTCTTACCCAGGTGTCAGGCTTTAAACACAGGCAAACACTATTGGCTTTAATACTGAAGGTCAGCAGTAAATGGAGAGACTTCTGACCCCAGTTACCACCTTTATGCTGCCACTGGAGTTGTTATTGTCTTTACAGAACTCTTTCTGGCATCTCTAGAGAAGCAGAGCCTGCCCTACACACTGCAGTTTGAAGTAGGATTTTTTGTTTGTTTACCTAATTTCCACTAAACCCTTGGAAGAAAGGAAACATATGGATGCTATATATAGGAATTATTTCTCAAAATAAAGTGCAGCTACCTGTGGACTCAACAAAGCAGCTGTTTAAACATCACACTAATTTTTGAAGAAGGAAAACAAAACATGATTTCAGGATCTTTGTGCAAGTCAGCAACATCTGTGTTTAATACAACAATCAGGCATCACTGTTTCTGCAAAAGTACAGTATTCAGTTTAAACCCTTGGGATTTCAAGCTAATCAAATTAAAGATCAAGCCGGGGACTGACAGTTTAAAGATGGAAGCTGATGTAATTTTTTTTAATAGAATGCCATTACAGTTGGGAGGAAACAGTGAGACACACTCCGTTGTCATGGTCCTTTTTTTTGCAAAAGCTACGTAAGTGACTTTGAAACAATGTTCAGCCTTTGCTGAATAGACTTTTAAAGCAGTTTGGGAGGATGTGTCAATCTATTGCATTTACCACTTTGGCAATCAGTAAAATCAGAGCTAAATATAAAGATCTGGTTAGTGTAATGCTTCTGTTGTATTCCAAGGGAAAAGGAGTGCCAGGAAGAGCGTGTAGTTTGGTGGGCTGAGTCCTCCTGATGGTTTTATTGTGCAGCCCACGCTCATTTCTCGCTCCTTGTAGTGATCAGTGCAGGCAGGGAAGAAGGGCCTCACTCTGTGGCAGTGCTTTCAGAAGAGCTGGGGAGAGGCAGCTCGGGGTGTGCTCAGCTCCGTAAGATGAAGAGGGAAAGTTTGCAAAGCCACTGGAGAGCAGCTGTACCTGTGACTGATAACGACTCTGGCTGTAATGAGGCTGGTCAGGAGTGAGCCTGTTGCAGCCTCTGCTTCTGACTGTGTGTGAGAGCAGTGGCCGCTCTGTGCTGTTTTACACTGACCCTGTGGTCAAGCAGCTGGGCAGGGGCTGCTGCCTGTACGCAGGAGAGAAGGCTTTAATCTAAGGAGCAGCTTCCTGGTTTTTCCTAGGCTCACTTTCTGACAGAACTGGCATATGAAGCTGCATACTGTCCTTGCCTGATTCTTTTCGATGCCGCTGTGGTGCACTCAGCACCAGTGAGCTTGGGTGTTCCAAGTGATGAACTTTAGCAATGGCCACTTCAGCAATTGCATATTCAGCACTAAACAAATGCCCACACGCAGCATAAATGTATAGAATTTTTATAGTAATTGCAATACAGGAGGCAGAGATAGCATAGCCATGCTAATTATTTTAATTTTTGTGTTCTTAATGCTGCATCTTCCCCCTCCCACCCTACTGAAGATGGTCATAATGCTGTCATGGTGCCATTGGTAAAAGGGACAAATCAAAAGAACAGTTAAAATATTCTTCAGTAACAGAATCATATTTATCAGTTCAGTAACTGTTTTCATATGTTCCTTTTATTTGCTTGTTGTTAAACAATATTTAAATATTGTGAAAGATTAGGAGTTGTGAAAAGCAGTGCATTCTTTACACCCATGCTTTACTCTACTACTGTAAAGAACATTATTACCAATAAATCAAAGACTTCTCTTTGGTGGTATTTCGTTTAATGTTTTTTATTTAATGCAGAAGAAATATCTTAAGCAAGCTGCTTGCCACCTACAGAAGAGTTTGTAATATGTAAAGGTTACGTTGAAAATAAATAAAACCTAGTATGCAATCTCATTCTGGCAGTAATTTTTCTCCTTAGAGCATCCCAGCCCTTCGCTGTGTATTAAAATATGGAGCCCAAAATGTGTTTTCTTCCCATGTAGTGCTGGGTATCATTTCAAGCCCAGGTCAGACCTGGAGAGTGATTGTTCAGAACTCTTGAAACTCTCAAGAAAAATTACTATTTCAGTCACATTAAGACTTTTGCCTCTCCCCCTTCCCATCTGTTTTTAAATGTCTGGATGCTCAAATATCCCTGTAGGAAGGTGTTAAAAGAAATGCTCATCATCGTGTCATGACGCAGAGGAACAAATGTCTTATGAATGCTCACTCTGATACCTCCAGACATCCAGAGCAGTGATATTTCTAAAAGGTTTGTGTTCCTCATTCATTGCTGTTTGCCAAGCACTGTTCCAGGTTTTGAAGGCTTTACTTCCAGAATGCAATTTTAATGAATATATTTTAACACGAGCTTTATATTTAGCTTCCCTTGTAATAAATTATTCTGCTTCTTTTGAAATCTGTGGAAAAAGGATTTTATTTTTATTGGGCATGAAGATATGATCCATGTTTTCTGGTAAGATTTCCAAAGTCTGAAATGGGTATGTGTTGCTGGAATACGCCATTTGAATTTTACCTTTTGTCTTAAAGATTAAAAAGAACAAACTTCCTTTTCAGCATTCATCAATGGATATGATTTAAGCTTATTTTCATTGATGAAGCTTTAACAGTGAAGCAGAATGTTTGGAGGCATATCAACATTTACGACATATAAAAACTGAAATAATATTAAATAGTAACTATAGGAATGCTTCCCAAAAAGGGAAATCTTGGGGTGGAACTATTTTTTAATTATATAGGTTAAATAAGATTCAATGATTGACTCAAATATGATACAATTCACAACTTTATATACATATATCACAGTTGTAATCACAAATATATAGACTCAACTATCAATCTCATGTATACAACTGTTAAAAACTTTCTAAAATGCCAAGTCCTTTACAAAAAAACCCAATTTACTGAAAACAAGAATGCTCATTTTGTTAACTAACTAAATCAAGCTAAAACAAATGTTGTAGATATTTATATTTTTATTTGAATGTTGATAATGCTTAAATATTTACTTTTCAGCAGGTACTTTGGTTCATTTCGCTTTCTGTGTGGTTTTTTGATATTTTCCTTTTCTGTTCTGTGATCTATTTGAATATGAATATTAATGTGGAAACCTTTTAATAGCTCAACTTTATTAAGATTCAGAGATTTCTGTCAGAGTTCCATCCCTTTTTTTTCAAAATGCAAAATCGATATTGAATTCCTTTCTAGCCCAAAGTAAACCTTAACAGGAATTTTTCCATTTTGCCATTAAAGTCAATTAATATGTGATACAACCTCATTAACACATTCAGAATTTAATTTTGTATACACAACAAAGACTGTCTTGAGCAATGGTATTGACTTTTTTGTGCGTAAAGTCCTTTAAGACTTTGGTTTCCTGGTGGTTGTGTACATATAAATTCAAGTTGTAAAATTCTCATAATCACTGAACAAAACTGTGTAAAATAATTCATGTATGATCTCAGCTGATTACCACAAATATGATTTAGTAAATACCAAATACAAACCCAAAATTTCTTTAGGTTCTGACACCTTGTCAATACAAACTCATCACAGTTTGTGATGGCAAAGCTTAATTTACTCACAGAAAGCATTTTTTTGTTCTGATAATAAAGTGCTACTCAGTGTAAGGTATCTGGGAATCTTATGGGGAAGCGTGAATTTGAACAGAAGGCAATTTTTATGCTGCTAAATGTGAAATCATAATGTTTTTGCTACTTCAAGCAAGCTTATTTCACAGCACAGGAAAAAAAAAAAAAGAGAAAACCACGATAAACTGAGTCACTGACGTGAATCAAACTTTAAGAAAGCCTTAGGTGTTAATTTTAAAAATCTGCGTAAATATTTTCTGTGTAGAACATGTTTTTATGTGTAGTATGTAAAATGGTGGCTGTTCTTTCTCAAAACTATATTTTTCTTTTAATTAGTGGTTTGTGGGGATCTTTCTGCAGCGCACAAAGATGAGAAGACAGGCAAGTAAAGGAGGACAGCTTTGCTCAGAATGTTCTGGAGATGTGCAAGATGCAAACCCAAGCTTTTCATACGAAGCAAACACAACCCCCAGACCTCCAGAGGGGTGAGTGAAAGGGAATTTGCAGTTGGAAAGGCTGCTTGGCTGCTCAACGACAGACACTAATCACCATTTCATCCCACTGATGGTACCTGTGCGGAAAGTTTTTGACACAAGGAAAGTTTCTCTCCCTGGCAAAGTGTCTTCTCTTCACTGAGCAAAGTTTAAAGGCATGATTAGCAAAGCACTTCAAGAAGGGAGCATCACATCTCTTCAGAGGAATCTGTTTTGAGAATAATCATCAGAGAACTTACAGAGTCAGCTTTGTCAGAAAAAGAGAGAAAAAACAGCATTTAAAAAGTTCTTCGTGTTGAAAGCATCGAGTTTGAGTACCTGGGGTTTTCAGCTCGGTTAAATTACACCCTATGACAAACACACAAGAGGAGTTGTTTTAAAGCAGAGTTTCTGCTCTGGCTCTCCATCAGATGGAAAATTTAACTCCTTAGTTGGGCAACACAAAACATGACTGTCCCATTCCACATAAATTAGCATCAGCAATATCAGCAATGGGCAGAACACCTGACCCAGGCTTATACCAGAACAAAGCTCCTTTCCTGAAAAGGAAAAGGTTTTACTACTGCGAATTGGGAGTTCTTTTAGGGTAAATGTGATGAGACAAGCAGTGAGATTCTTTTTCATTTTCAGAGAAATAGCAGTGAGATTCCCCTACGTTTTCAGGGAAATAGCGACTTGTGGAAATACTCTGCCCTCCCTGTGCCCTATTTCTTCTGTGCCTTTAAAACTGTGGATCTAAATAACACAGACTGAGGTCAGCAGAGCGTAGAAAGTGGCTGCCTGTGGCAGGATTTGGCCCGAAACGTGAGATTTCCATTCTCATCTCTCCTGTGGTGGACAGGAAGGTAGACAATTGATCAAGTCTATGACTTTATCTGTGGGGGGTTTTAGGCCTTGTTAATAATATTGGTGTTTTACAAATGTTTTGAATTAAATGAGATTACAGAAAAAATATCCATTCTAGTGTAATCAAATTAAATGCAATTAGATTTTGTATTAATTTTTTCTATGTCAAATTTATTACCTTTAGGAGCATTTGTAATATAGTATAAATTGTAGCTCATAATAAGAAGTTGGAGTAATAGTGAAATGAGTTTTTATTTTATTAGACTTTACAATTATGAGAGTGATTAATTTCTTCTTTAAAAAGATTTGTTCCTTTACTTGACAAGTTAGTGTTTATGAACAAAACTTTTAAATTTAGTTACCATCACATCACTCGCAAAATCAATAAATGTAGGTTTTTATTATGAACAATATTTTTGCTATTTTTAGCCTTATAGCACAAAAGAGAAAATTGAGATTGGTTTGCTTCTTTCTGCTTTGCTGGATGAAGCAGAGATTTTGTCTGTTCCCAAGTGCATTAACCAGCACATGAATTCCATTTGTTAGGAAAATCTTCCTTTTGTAGCCAAATTTTTAGAGTGCTGGCACAAACCCAGAAATAGATCCAGTGAATGCATGAGCATTTTCCCTGTATTTGTGTTGTTAATGGAACAAGTTGCATGTCTCTATGCCATAGATGCTGATCAGCTAAAATGAAGGCAACCTGGGATTCCGTGACATCCATTTCAGTTAAAACAAATTTAGGCCACTGGAAAATGCTGATGATAAAAGCAGCTTATGTGCTGCTGTTCTCAGCCTGCCCCAACAAATGTGGGTTTGCTGTGCTGGAGGTGCTCTGGTGGTCGTGTCACACCTCACCTGTGCTGTCCCCCTGCCATTTTTTGTGACTGAGGAAGACCTTTCATGATGCTCCAGATCACCTGCAGCGAATCAGAGCCTCTGCCTTTCATTTCTTCTGCTGCTTTTCCTGCACTTTCTCACCTTTGCCATAGACTTCAACATTCCCATTTCCAGCTCTTTGGGTGACGCTGACCACTGATTGTTGAACTCAGGTTACCAGGGAGGATGGATTTCCAGTGATGACTTTTGCTTATTTCTAGAACAGGAATTAATATTTTTGCTGGTTTTCCTTTGTAGATTTCTTAACTCGCTGTAAAAAACTCTCAAGATTGGATTCATCAGCTCTTGCCAGGCCACAAATGACTGCAGATGAATAATAGATGTTCCACACTGCCAGGTTTGCCTTTTTCCTGCAGGTGAGGCAGCCTCCCCTTCCACCTCAGCCTGGCCCTGCTTCCAAGGGTTTGCTCAGCGCAGCCTCTTCAGCTTCTGGTGAAAAGCAAACGCTCACCAAGGTGCTGTAAGTAGCACAAATTCATCATCCATTTCTCCACTTCAGGAATGCCTTGCATTTTTGAAACTATTTTCATTCCTTTTGGAGCCTGGAGACTGCTGAAGTAATAATAGCTTACCCTAGGAGCAGATTTCTTAGTAAACACTACACCTTTGTGAAAAAATAGCTATTATTGCATTCGAAAGAAAACCGAGGAGACAGATTTATTGGATTTGGGTTTTTTGGGGTTTTTTTTTATTTGGTTGGTTTTTTCAGTGTTTCTTTTGTTGTCGTTCCAAATACTTGTTTCTTTATTAAAATAAATAGAATTTGGGGGAATTTTTATCCACCCATTCTAGCATAAATGAATGTGATTTGCCTTTTCTAGGTAACTGTCATGGTATTTAGAGATGTTTTTGTTGTTAACTAGATGCCTCATAACACAGCTGGCATCTCTGTGATGCTCTGTGGTTACTGCCTGCTGAGCAGAACTCTCACCTGTGTTTTAAAAGTCACAGATCTTTGTATGGAGGAAACTCAAAGCTTCTTTTGGAACTTCTGTCTGTATCCTTCCCTGCAGTTGAAAGTACTCACAGCCAGTAGCAACTGGAGATCTAAGAAAAGAGTTTCTATTTTGACACCTACACAGTTGAACCTAGTTCTGGGAATTTTATGCATTTGGGGTACTTATGCTACATGTAAAAATATGTGAAACCGAATCAATATTATGAAGAAAATGACACTTTGTCTATAAATATTAGTGGAAGAGTTTAAATATTAGGTTTCACACTGCTCAAGCTAGTCCAGGCAGTCTCAGAAATTAGCGTGGAAGTGACTGATGGCACATAAACTAATCAATGCATTTTAGGCATCCATAATCATGGATCTCTTTTCACCTCATTGGGCACTGATGGAATGCACCCCAAGTTTCTTCCCCAAACTTAAATATTGGTCTGCAGAGGGAGAGATACGAGTCCTGCAGTGACTAAACATTAATGGCTGCAATAAATAACTGCTGCTTAGACAATTGGTATCACTTCAAAGTGACAACTTATTGCTGCACATCTCATGGTGCTCTGCATTTTCAATCCTTCAGGATACAAAGCTGCTAAATCAAAGAGCAGCTTATCAATAAGTATAATTGAAAAGGCTTCATACAGATTCCAGTTAAAAATCAGCAATAATTTGTCAGCAATTAAATGTCAGCTGTCCTCTGGATTTACTGATGAAGATTCTCTTTGGTGGTAACAGCAAAAGTGTTCTCTCAATTTTCCTTGTTTGCTTAATTTGGTGATAGCGCCACCATAAGAAAAAAAATGCTTGGAAATATATCTTTCTTTATAAGAAATACAAGTTATTTCTGTCTCTTCGTTTAGCAATAAGGTATTCACAGCACAAGCTGCTGAGGAGCCAATGTAATCTGTGGATGTGTGGAGTGAGCACCTGAAAAGCACTGGCAGTGTGGTGTGATATAGGTCTTAATTATAAAATGCCTTTCACACCTCTGATCAGCTGGGAGAATTCTTATATTAAGTCTAATTACTACAAGTATTCCAAACCAAAGACCCATAATCTCATTAATTCAATAAAATGTCTTTCTGTGTGAGCAAACTACAAGTGATCTTTTGTACAGATCTATTAACTGTTACAATAAAGATGCATATAATAAAGTTATAAAACTATAGCTAAAAATGGCTATAGGGTACAGAGGAAGTACTTTCCTTCACTAGCAGTTTGATTATTTTGAAAATCTAGGGAAAGATTTCAAGTGGCCTAAATGTTGAGAAGTTTGGGGAATTTGGGGTTCTTTTGAAGAATCTTCAAATCTTTTGGATTTTGAAGCCAATGTGTAAACTTATTTGCTTCCTACTGATCATGGGTTTTGATATTATTATTATTATTATTATTATTTTAGGAGAATGTAGGAGACCTATTACAGCTGGAGTTGGGAGTTATTGCACGGTTATAGCAACACACATATTTTTGATATTTAATGGGGAACCAAAAACATGAAATAAATTACAGGGCTTCTTGTTAGTTCTTGTCTGTCAACCCAGAAAATAATTTCAACTTGTCAGGGAAAAACGAAAACTGGAGTCCTACTCAACAAGGTGCAAAATTGTTGCTTAATGTAACAGTAAATAAGCCCATTTTGCACTGCTATTTAGGATGACTGGTTTGCGCCGCTATTTAGGATGATTGGGTTTGGTGCAAATGATGTATTTTTCAATTTCAGAAAAAAAATCAATCCAGATATATTTTAGGTCCTCTATGCAGATGAAATATCTGGGTGAATGCATGTGTGCAGCGCTTCTCAATCAGAACTTCCCACTGTGCCCCAACATGTGAAATGGAACTGGAATAGAGAAACTTCCGCTGAACTTGTTCCTAGGGAAGAAATTTTCTAACAGAAAATGCAGATTTCACGGAATCAGTTTTGGATTTCTGGAGTTGTTTCCAGGGGAGGAATTTTTTAATGAAAAATGCAGATTTCACAGAAGCAGTGAGGTTTTTTGGGTTTTTGAGGATGCATGGTTGTGGATATTTGCAGTAGAAATCAAGGAGCTCATTGCCCTGGTATGCTTTGATTTTCTTTCCAGCAAGACAGAAAACTCTGGGAGACTGGGAAGGCAGGACACTCCTGGATTGCTGTTTGCCAGCTGCCAGGTGCACTAGAGGACTGTCCAGTTACTTGACCAACCAAAATTCAAACGTGCTACTCCACTTCACTATAAGGTCCAGTGCAACAATGCAAAACGTTTAATTGAATGGAAAGGCAGCCATCCAGCAGCCTGGTTCTATCCCTCTGTATTTATGGTGTTTGCTTGGCCAGGACTTTGGCATCTGATTGCTTTTACATCAAACCTGGCCTCGATTCAGTGTGGGAAGTAGAACATGGATTGGCAGCTTTTAATAACAGTCCAAGCTCATGCATTTCCCTTTTGCCTACCCACACAATCCTTGGTACCTGCTGCCTGAGGTTTGTCCCTGACCCCTCTGCCTCCACAACTCAGGAACACTTTGGGTGTTAGCAGGCAGCAGAGAGAACTGATCACAGCTGTCACCATCCCCAAACACATATTGACAATTTGTGCACTATTAATCAAACTCATGTGTTTCAAGCTCAGGTATCTAAACATCTTGTTCCTAACATTATTGTCCAGAGGATTGTGTCTTGTTGTGTGTTAGTTGTATTTGAGAATACTTAGGTATGTCTTTTAGAAAGGACAGAGCTTAAACATTTTGATTTTTGAAAGAAGATTGGATGTGATCTCTCATCTCCAACTTTAGTGTCTTCCCAGTACAAAACTTCAAATAACAAAAAGTATGGAAGCACCTGGACTGAAATTCCCCAGGAATATCAAATGTGCTGAGTGATTCAGATCATTGGCACCTCCAGTCTCAGAGGAATGTCTACTGAGCAATTACACTGACCTAATCCCTGCAGCTAAGAAGTTTCTTTGTTTCTTTCATGTTTTCTTCTAATACAGTTGCAAAATATAAGCAAGCAGCCTGAAGACACTCTGCTTAGCCTCTGCCTCCTCCTGAAAGTAATTTATCCTCTCCACCTTGATCAAAGAGAAGTTCTGATGGTTGTGCCAGTCTGTGCTCTGCCTTTACCCTGTGTGACTTGGAATATAACCCTTCTCACCCAGGGCCTTTGGGGTTGCAGAAAGGACAAAAGGATATTCCATAGGCAGGCATGGGCAACTATGGAAGGAAAATTACAGGAAGGAATTCCTTTCCACAGAGTTTCTTAAAATCCTGCTTAGCATTTATTACACCTCTGTATAAAAAGGGGTTTCCATGCTGGTATACTCTGCTGATGGAGACAAGTTTCCCACATATGGAGCCTTGACCTTGTTTCCTCTCTGTGCATCCCTAGAGACACATGACAAATTCTTACCTTTGGATGTGGTGCTAAGGAGCATGCTATTTGTGGGAAAAAAGAACTACATGATACCACGTTTTCACTAATGAATAGTTGTCTTGCATGTTCTAAGGAAAGGTTTGCTAATTGGTCTCTCCTCAAAAAGTTTTCATTTTAATCTAGTATGTTTTTCTAAGCTAATTTCGAGTTAGTTCAATATCTTCTTTATTTACTACTTATGTAATTTTAACACCAACATTTCTTGCAAGTAGAACTGAAGAATTTTATATTCACTTCCAGTAGGAAAGACATGTGCTGCCTCTTCAGCTGACGACACGGGACACTGCAGAGACTGACAGAACTGCTGACCTTTCCTCCTTCCCTCAGCCTTTGTTTTTTACCTGCTAAGTCAATTAAGCACCTTTCTAAGTCAAGCACCCACAGTGGAGGAGAGTTTTGCGTTGCTTGATGTGGTTATGTCAGAGCACAACTGTTCCCAACATTTATGTCAGAACTGAAGTTCCTCATTTGTTGTTTCCCAGCCCATCCAGTCAAGCTGTGTAATGAGCTCAAACACACAGCACAGGGAAGAGACCTGTGAGAGAGACATGAAGAACTAGGGCTGAATTAGTTTCTATCTTCTCTCAATGGCTGTTGAAATCTACCCTGACAGAAACAGAATCAATTTCCATCCTGGGACTTAGAAATGATTGGGTCTTTGTTGTAAGTGGCCCATTTCTGAAAAAAAAATAAAAGATATAAAAGAGAAAATCCTGCAATACTTTTCTCAAACTTATGTCTTTTTTTTTTTTTTAATCTGAAAACCAAACACCATTCAGGTGTTTTCAATCTGTATTTAATAATCTTGACCACGTAACAGTCATGCTTAACTACTTTTGATGCAATTTCTCTAGGAATTAAGCTGTGCAATTCTGGCTCCCCGTTCTCATCTTACAACCCACCTGTGAGCTGAAGTTGTTGTCATGATTAACTGAAGGGTAAGCAAGTGAGTTGTTGTTCTTGAGAGCCACAAGACCTGGATTTTGATTCTTGGGGAGGGCAAAACAGCTGTGTTCCATCTCTCTGTAGAGAACAGTGATCAGATCACTCTCCAGATCACCTAACCTCGTTTTTGATGGTCAGAGGATATTTTTGTAAACTTCACTAAACTAACATAAGATTACCAATGCATGTTTTTCCCATTTTTGAAAGGCTTTTAGAGAAATCCTATGAGCAATTTAAGTAGCTGTTCAGCTTTTGAATGGAATTAATTTCTTCCTAGTAGCTGGTACAGTGTCTTGGATTTAGGATGAGAATAATATTGATAACACCTGATGTTGTAGCCATTGCTAAGCAGTGTTCACACTAAATCAAGGACTTTTCAGCTTCTCACCCCACCAGTGGATGGGCTGGGGGTGCACAAGGAGCTGGCAGGGGACACAGCTGACCCAAACTGACCCAAGGGATGTCCCAGGCCATATGGCCTCATGCTCAGCCTATAAACCAGGGAGAAATTCGGGTGGTGTTTGTGTTCCCAAGTCACCATCACACGAGATGGAGCCCTGCTGTCCTGGGAAGAGCTGAACATGGGAAGTGGGGGATTAATTCCTTGTTTTGCTTTACCTGCATGTGCTGCTTTTACTTTACCTATTGAAGGTTTTTATCAGAACCCACAAGTTTTACTTTACCTATTGAAGGTTTTTATCAGAACCCACAAGTTTTGTCACTTTGACTCTTCCAGTTCTCTCCCCCATCCCAACGTGGAGGGAGTGAGCGAGGCTTTGTGGGGCTGAGGTGCAGGATGAGGTTGAACCCTGACAGTAGCAAATTCCATGTGCTTCTGTGTTGCCCTTTTCAAAACTAAAGCTCCTAAGAATTTCTATTACAAATAATTTTACTAACTGGGGAGATGAAGTACAGCAAAACTACAATGTCAACATTTCTCTCAGTCTATAATTAATTTGTTGCTTCCATAGACAATGTTACCATACTTAATTTTTGGTAACTCTTTAATGCCTTGTGACCGTAAGAATTTTCTCTCTCCTAACAATATGCTGTAGTTTATTTCTGTTTACTTCTGAGTCATAGTTCAGTTTCCTGTTTTATAGTAGAACTCTATTAATTTATCACTTATGTATACAGAATTCATTATTTATCTTCATTCTTCATCTTTGTTTAGCTCCTGCAAATATATCTTTACTGCATATTTTTCTCCTTTTATATTACATTCAATGCTTTTATGCAAATCACATGACGTTTTTCCTTTTCCTGCATCTGAATTACTGAAGATTTCCTCAAGTGCTTTTGTCCCAAATGCATGTTATGCTCTCTCCATATTTATGTGTTTATTGCTGTGTACCCTTCAATCAGTTTCATAGTTCACTTTATTTTTTATCTCCTGTACTATATTTTCCAACTCCAGTGCTTTTTGCTTCCACTCCTGCTTTTTGACACTATACTTACTATACAGACATGATGCTATGTCATTAGCTTTATTATATTATTTGACTTACTTTTAATTCTCATTTTTAATTGTGTCTCCTATTGGAAATGTTCTCCTCCTGTTCTGCAAACTGCACAGCATATTACGATTCTACCACATCTTTCCTGATCCTGCTCTGTCTGTTTCTACTTCCCTTCCCCACTGTCATATCCTAGCTGATACCATCTTGATGAATAAATTATCAAGATTGTTCTACAAGAAATCTGCTGTGTGGTATGTGACCCCTTTTAAATCTGAGATTTAGCTATGAATTCCATATTAGTACTACATGAGCTGCTCTGATGTAAATGTATAGGAACTGGTGTCTGGCAGTTTCTTCTGAAGACTTCCTGTCTTTGTTCTGCTTTCCCATCCTTCTATAATTTATCACTTTTAGGACACAGTAAGTGCCTTTGAAAAGGATGTTTTGCCCCAATTATAGCTTGATTGAAGTCAAGTTCAAACAGATGTGCTCAATAGACAAACTTTTAAAGAGGTTAGCTATTACATATTAAGAAATAAACACACATGGACACACGAAAAATGTGTGGGTTTTTCCTCCACCTTTGTTATTTCAAAATTAATAAACGGTAGAATTGTCACATTAGGGTTATGATAATCACTTCTAGATTTTCAGCTCAGCCAGGAGAAGGTAGAACTGGAAACCTCTGTTAAAACATTCTCTAAATATTTTTTCAAATGTTCTAGATTAAGAAAACATTTGTACTGTTTGGCTTTTAGGAATACCTTAAAGTATATCCCTTAGTAGTGAAACAGAAGTCCCGGAGGTGGCACAGTGAACTTTCAAGGCGAAACATTCATTTTAGTGTTTTCTCTTATGACAATGGTGCAGTGATCTCAGACTCTCTATAATTGTGAGAAACATTAAAAAGTTAGAAAGTAAAAAGAGATTGGAAAGAGATGAATGGAAAATGAAGCTTTTGCAGTTGTCTGGCTTCTCTGGGCTGTTTCTGAGAGCACAATGATCAATCTGATATTTAATCCCATGTGCTGCTCTTTCAAGTGTAAAGTTTTTAAGACATTTCTGCCTCTCCCTGTGTACCACAGCTCTTCAAACAGTTGATGCCAACAAGGGGTAATGATTAACTCTGCCTTCTCATAAAGTGTGTAGTTATTGGTATAACTTCAGTTCCTGCACTAAGTTAGTTCTGAGTCACGTCATTAGAGTGAAACTCTGGCAAGATGGATTGAAACTGAAGCCAGTCTTTGTTTAAAAAAAGGAGGGTTATATTTGGAGTCCCTATATATAGTCTGTTCTTGATGTCATTATGGTATGTAACACTGTCATTAATTAAACAGGTAAAGATTAGTACTCCACGCACAAAATGCAACTCCTCCCTGGTAATATTTTCACTTCATATATAGCCATATACATAAAGGATTGAAAGCAGTATTCTCTGGTTTCTATTGATGACATTCTAAATGCAAGTAGGACAAGCACATTAATGTCTCCCCAAATGTATAAAGTCTGTTGTCCTGTCCTAGGCTTAGGAATTCTCAAACTCAAAAGTGAAATATGGAGGGCAGATCTTATTTTATTCTACAAAGGAAGAGTATTTTTAACATATTTGTGTAAAAGAAATAAGATAAAAACTGGTAACTAAGTAAATTTGTAGACTGAGAAAGGACTGAACAGTGATTTTTATAGATTTTCATTTGTTTTAAAAACTATACTTTAACCTTTCAGCTTAACTGTAGGATATTAATTTATTTTATGGGAATTTAGTAGGCTCTGAAAATGTCCCAGAAGATGAAGTTTGAAGAGTTTGAAGACTCAGGTGCTGCAATGACAGACACAATAAGCTGGATGCAGGTAAAGACTAAGGCAGAACTATGCAAGCATTAATTTATGATCATCCCAATTCCCACACCCCAGTATCTCTCCTTTATTCCCATTATTAGACGACTGTCTTATCCTTTATGAGGTCTCTTTCTGCCTTTTCTGAGGCTTTTATGGATGTCTTTTTATTACAGCAGCATTTAGAATTTAATTTCTTGTAATTGTGACTCCATATTAACTGCATATACTTTATGTACATGAATAAGTCTCATTATCCCTGTATCCTTACCCAGGAGAATTATACAAGAGAACAATATTCACCATGCTCAACTAGGCAAAGCAAACTGATAATTTCTGTGCAGTAATTTTGAAAAAATATAAACCTACCAACAGAAAATCCAGTCTTGAGCAAGCAAATCTTTTACAAGCAGTTTCATCCAGCTTCATTGGAAGCATTATTCTCCTGATATATCTTGTATTAGAACTGAGAAAAATCCACTTCATTTAAAAAAGTGTAGAGGACTGTATGGTCTGTGTGCACAGGTCTGAGATTCAGGGAGAGAAGAGGATGATAACAGACAGCTAATTCTTAGTTTGAACAAGCGTTTTTCCTGTATGTTAAAAGATTATGTATTATCACAAAGGGAATAATTTACAGAAGACTTAGGAGGTTTTTGGGGAAAGGATGTATTTTGGGGAGCTGGGAAGAGAAATCTCTGTATTTTATCAGAACGTATTCAAGCCTGAAGAATGACATTTCATTCAGTGTAAAGCTCTGAAGTTCAGAATTCAACTATGGGAGAGTTTGGCATAGATATGCAAAATGTGGCATTTCACATAAAGAATCAGGAGCACACTGAAAGGAGAGAAATGAGTAAGTGTTTTGTTATAGTTATTAGCTGCAGCATGATTAGATAATAAGGTAAATGGAGATTGTGGTTGAAAGTGTGGTGTGACATAATGCAAAAATGCTTGTAGTAGTGCAGATGTATAAAACTGAGCAGAAGAGTTTCTCAGTTCGCAAGTATTTGCATACAAATTCAAGAAAATATTAGCTAATCTTTAAAGGCAAATATCTGTTTCTACAATGCAGCAGAGAAGTAGTGGATAGATTTGCAGAAGCCTCACAAAGAATACAAAAGGAAATAGGAATTACAATAGAAAGATAATGACTTTTACCATGCTTTAAACCAGGTTGTTCAGTCCTCCAACTCCCACAGTGAAAGATGAAAACAGCTGGGAGGTGGAGAAACAAGAGATTCTGCTGAGTGAAGACCCTTGCAGTATTTCACCCCTTCACAGCACAGCACCCGCTCTGTCAGTGCACGCCCGTGTCACCAGTGTGGCACTCTGCTCACCAGCACTGGGGGTGTTTCCTAGCTGCAGGATTTGGCAGTAGGCTGGAGATTTCTTGAGCTGGAGGATGTTCTTTCCAAGATTTATGTCATAGTTTCATGCACAATCCTTTCAGTTTGCATCTCGTAAGATCTTTTTTTCCACACTTCCAATGCCTTACAATTTTTTTAGTTCTTTACTCGTATTTCGCAACTCACACCTAAGCAGTTTTTCAGAAAATCTTCCCCAAACGTAAATAGTCTAAACTGGCAATGCTAGAACACACCTCTTTCTCCTTTAGGCCTGCACAAAACTCCCTGTGATCTCACAGGAACATCTTAGACCCCTCATCCTCTCTGTTGCTGAACTCTGGTGGCATTTTACTCACCTAAAGTAAGCTGGGGAAAAAGTCTTTTCAATTCAGATTGGATAGATTGAATATTAGGAAATATTTAATCACTGAAAGCAATGGCCAGGCATTGGAACAGGCTGCCCAGGGAAGTGGTGGAGTCACCATCCCTGGAAGTGTCCAGAAAATGTGGTGCTCGGGGACATGGTTCACTTTTGGGACTGTCTGTGCTGAGTTCATAGCTGGGCTCAATGATCTCAGAGGGCTTTTCCAACCACAACAATTCCATGATTCAGCATCTCTTTCTGTAGGTTTTCCCACACCTGGCTATCCACTGAGTCCCCCTGTGGCTGCACAAAGACTTGTGACAATCAGATCTTTCAGTTCATACTGGTTTGTGTATGACCTTTACTGTCCCCTGTTCATAAACTCAATGAGGTAAGGATTTTGTTGTTGTTTGCTTGGGGTTTTTGGGTTTTCATTTGTGTTAAATTTCAAGGCTATTTTTCTTTCCCCAGAATCTGAAAGTTAAAAGAGAGAAAATATAAGAAATTTGTGCCCAGCAGAAGCACCATATTTTTCCTCTGATCCAGGCTCTTGTTCTCACAGTAATGATACCAGACCTCTTCACTCTGGGAATATCCAGCAGTGCAAGTTTGCATTCTTGTCTGCCCATCAGGGTAACCTCTACAGGCACAAGCAAACAAAAAGAAGGAAATGGCCACTGCAAAGTAATGAGTCAAATGTTTAGAGCAATTTTGAATCAGCTGAGTGTAATACCAATGTACCACATTATTTTTGATCTGTAACCTCTCACTACAAAGCCAAAATAATTTTATTGTCAAATCAGATGGAAAGGCCCTTGATGTTGGAGCCAAATGCCTGGGCAGTGTGTTCAGTCTGTGCCTTTAGTATGTGCATATTACAAAATATAACAAAAGTGGAGCAAAGGCAGTTATGATTTGCTTATCCTTCTCAATTGATCAAATCATAATAGATAAATAAGATCAGTCTTGATCAATCTAATAATGTCTTTTATATTTCTGTTTTATGGAAATAAGTTGATAAGGGGTACAATTAATGCTGCCAAAGAATTACTGAGGAAATTCATGTAAAAGTCAAGTTTACACCCCCAGATTGACCAGTTATGCCTTTTTTAGGTGCCAAGAGTCAGTACCATCAACAGTCCTTCTTTAAATAATATTGAATATTTTATAATGTAACAGAAATTTATTGTACATTTCAGTTACATACAGATGGTAAAGAACTCCACATGGAAAGCTTGAAAATGTTTGTCAAGTGCTATGGTTCCTTGACTTTTATACTGGAAAAATACCTGAATTAATTTTACAAGGTTAAGATATTCAAAGTCATTTGTGCCTTCAAAAGATTGGGTTCTATTAGTGTACCTAATCTCATCAATACTCATCAGGATCTTTACTTAAACTCAGTAATTATTAAAAAAATTTAGATCAGTAAATTATTTTATCTTAGTTTAAAGAAAAACCTGAAGTATCCAGCAGCTGCTATGTTTATTACAGCAGTATGCAAAACTTTGTTTCTATCATTTTATGTAATCCCTTTCTGTTGTGACCTTGTTTTTTAAAGGAAAAATGAAAAACTTTTTTTAAAATTCTCCCCAGAACATAAATGGAGTGGCTCATGTTCCATTTCTTTTTTTTTTTTAGTTTTTGATAATTCCACAGTACCAGGGACTCTAAACTTCTGGGAACGACTCTGCTCCAATGATACCTTGTTGGTACTGGAGGAGGGAGGGGTACAGCAATTGCTCATTTTTTGAATCACCACAGATGAACTCTGAATTCGTTCTGGAGGCTTTACCCCTTTTGCAGGGAAACAATGAGAATGAGCTCCACTCACACTACCAACAGGATTTCTGGATTGCTTGGTTGTTTATTTACCACTTCAGCATACAGCAGTTACAGTGATATTTTCCATCTGTCCAAAGTGTTTTGGGGAGAGAGAGAAAGTGAATCCAATACTTACTTCCAAGGCAAAAATCGATTTTAACTAGAACCAATGCATTTTACATTCCTGTGCAACTCCAGACTGACTTAGTATTCATGGTGCTTTTCTTCATGCAGTACTCAAGGGGTGTGTTTCATTTGCAAAGTGGCATGCACAGGAATAAAGGCCCACAGGAACAGAGCCCTTCTACCTCACACAAAAAGTAAATTAGTTTTTCTTAGCATTCTGTCTCTTCATCATCTGGAAAACCTGATGCTAGTGAAATTTTCTTCTGATGTCCAGTGCATTTTGGAATAAATTTGTAGCTTGTTTTAAAGGCAGCTGCAGTTTGCATATAATCAGCAAACATCTGCAGTAATTCAAAAGAAGAAGGCAAACCATTAGCACTAGACAAAATGATCAGAGAATATCAGGTACAGCAGATGCAAATGTTATTAATAGATGAAAAGCAAGAGAGCCAGGCCGCTTTAGGAGGCTCAGGAGTGTCCAGGACCAACAGGGGTTGTTGCCTGTCCTGTCACACAGAACAACTGCTCGAGGGACTGTAAAACAATCTACAGGAGAAAGTCTAATGACAGTTCTCAGTTCCAGCTTGATGGAAAACGTTCGGTTTTGCTAACTTCTCATGTAATGCATTTACTAAATACTGAGTGTAGATGCAATTTTCCATGGCATCCACTCAGTGAACATTGATGAATATTGTAATTGTGCTCGTGCTGATAACATGTCCCTAAGTTCAGAATTTGGCACACTCACGCTTTTGCTATAGAAAAATCACTGTTTCCACACACACAGATGACTGTAATATGCATTTTGTTCATTTGTTCAAGTACATAACACCCCAGATATCCAGCTTTTATTAGCTTTTGCATTTTCAGAGTAGCAGACAAAATCTTTACTGAGACTGAACTTTTTTTGGAAGACATATTTATTTTGGTTTGGACTTCTTTTCCTTGGAAGTAGAGTAGGGTTTTAGTAAAGTGAAGTGACTTGCCCTAAAGCATGAGAGTTGGTAGGGAGAAAAAATCCCAGAATTAAGACAGGCTTTTTTGGCTCCCACTTTCATGTTATTATCCATCAGATCAAGCCAGCTCTACACTCAGCACTCACATGTTTCAAAGTGCTTTCCTAGGAGGATACCACAGATACTAGGGGGAAAATGTGACATTTGGGTGTGTGCTGTGTGTGGCCTTCAGGTCTGTCACCGTTTCTAGAAGAGCATGAGAGTCACACCAAATCACAGCAACCATTAAGCCTCAGTAAAATTCACAGGGGAGGTCATCGTGTCCACACCATTTTCTTGTCCTCTTTCCATTCCTCCTACTCAGTAGGCAAACAAATATGTTCTGTGTGAATACACATCACAACAGACTGGCAATCAGTGAGCAACCAAAACAAATTACTGACAAAATCCCTCTGTCAACTTAGTAGCAAATCTAAACACCACAAACTTTACTATGATGAATATAATAGAGAAAAGAAAATGCTGATTTCATGATGCTGCCACAAGCTAAAGGAAAATAATTAAAATGCTAAGCAGGAAATTGTGTCAATTTACCTTCTCTTCCACTGTCCTCATTTTTAACTTCCTTTTATCTGTCTCTTAATTATATCCCACTTTTTTTTTCATTTTATTAGTGTTCTGATGGTTTTTATTTCTTCAAGATCAGTTTTTTATATGCACAGTTATACCCACTCTTCCCATATGCATCAAGATGCCACTTTTATTCCTCTTACTAATTATTCTTCTCTATTCTGGCTTTAAATTTTAAACAGCAGAAGATTTTGGCAGCCTCAAAAATCTTACTACTTAATAGTTCATATTTAACTCATGTTAAACTGCTTTTATCTTACAAATGTCAGTCCTTCTGACTGGTTTCTCTTCCTTTTGGTTTCGTGATCAGTTTAGTAATCATGAATTAGACACTTGCAGATGTTTAATAATATATTTTAAGTACAAATGAAAATTCAGATGACTGGCAGGTGTTAATGAAGAAAGGAAAACCTAGAACTTCTAGAAGTTTTGTTACTCCTTTAATCCAAGAGTGAGATCTACATTAGGGCCTGAAAAGCGCATTCCACTGCTGACTGACATTTCTCTTTCCTGGAAAACAAAGTTTTGGAAACTTTTAATTCCCCACTGAAATAAAAACGGAGCCACTTAATAGCTTTCAGAAAGGTGGAAAGTTATTTTGAACTTTATTTTGGGCATTTACTTATGAATTCCAGATTCCGTATCAAAATATTTTCATTCCGCGCCACTTTGAATCAAGCAGAACAGGAGCTTAAATGCTGTCACAGACCAGTATGTTAATTGGGCAGCCACAGCTTTTGGTTCAGTATTCCAGCCTAGGCCTTTGGAAATGGTTTCACTGGCTTTCCTGAACAATTGCTTCATTGTATATAATGGTTTTAGACCAGTGAACCAAATCCTGCCTGCCTTTCTCTTTAGTTTCAGTGGGAGTTTATAAGCAAAGTAGCAGAGCTAAGAAAATGGCACACTATCCCACTTGAACTAAAGGGAGAATTTTGGGTAGGTGGACTGCAATTATGAGGCTGGAATTCAGCCAGGTTTCAGCAGAAGGAGTTGTGAATCTGTCAAGTGGCTATGAAACATGTCTCAAAGTTGTCCACAAAGTAGAGGGAAAACAGTATTAGGCTAAAAATGCTGTTCCCTTCCTCTGCTTTCATGTGTGGAGGCAAAGGGGAAAGTGAGGAATAGTGAGAGCTGCTTTGCAGAACATTCAGGGAATGGCAGAGAAAGTGCCAGAGGTGGGAGAAAACACCAGTGAGAGCCACAGCATGCGTTCTTTCTGCCCCATTCTGTTAGTAGGAGGTAAATACAAGCAGGGGTCTCATGTCCACAAAGGCAATAAAACATCTTGAAGTTGCAGAATGTGGGGGAACTCTCAGCCCATATTTTATGTAATAGCCCTTTGCAGGAAATGCAATGGAAGAGGAAATTAAGGTGCAGAGACCTCATCAAAATCCAATTTTCTGAAGCATTAGAATTGGCTAAACAGAACCCTATGACTGGTTATCATTAAATTATGGAAAGTCCTTTATTGCCTCTCCTCACTTGCCTGGAGTCCAGAAATCCTCTTTAGTGAAACACATTCTCAGGAACCAGACTGAGCTGGGCTTCAAGTTGAGACTTTCCCTTGGTTCTACTCTACTGTTAGAAATAAGGATAGATTTTTGATGCTTCCAGTCAGTCTCCAAATTGATACAACAGTAATTAGAAGTGATTTTTTCTGGGTTTTTTTCTCCCCCTTACCCTTTCAGTCTTCCTGACAATAACTTTCTCTAGAGATTAAAGTGACAGACTAGCTAAATTAGGAAACAACACATCAGAAATAGCTTCTCATTGCTGGACTGGCAGCGTTGGACTCCAAGAAGACCCACAAAAATATGCATCAGAAAGTGGAAAAACTTTTTATTTTTAATCCATTTTCTCCTGGCCCTTCTTTCCTCCGATTAAGTGATGTTTTGAAAGTCCTGTTTGTTTTCATCTGTATGTTGAAATAGCATGTTATTTAAAATGTTTCCATATTTTTTCCCTTCCTTTTTAATTTTAAAGTATTTTCCTCAAGTTAAAATTAGTTCAGAGACTGTTAAGAACAGCAGTGCTCTTTGGTTTGGCATTTTTTTGCCCCATAGTGTACCATTCCCATAAAATATGATGTACTCATCAGATATGTGCACAGGAAAAATAAATGGCATTTCCTTAATCAGCTTGTCAAGAATATGGGCAAAACCAAAACATAGCCCCAAAATTCAGACATGTGTGTAACAGAGATACTCTTTGGAACAAAAACCCCCAAAAGATAAAAAAGGCCTATTTAATTCTTTAAGAAACTGTAATTAACTTCTGTAATAAATGTTCCTGCTAAATGGCTACACAGGGAAGCATCTTCTGAGAATGGAATATGAAATAATCTTAAGGCAATTACAAAGAACTTTTTGATTTGCAAAATTTAGTATAATTATGTAATTTTCCTTTGTGTGCAAGCAGGCTTGGCATTGAACTCCCACAACATGATGAGTCATATGGAGCTGGTTATTTCCTTGAGAATAGCAAGAAGCAAGTGAAAATGATCATTTGAATACAACAGCCCATGAGTGCAGTGCATGAATCTAATTTTGCAGTAGAATCCATGGCAAAAAGTTCACCCTGATGCTTAAAGATGCTGCACCAAAGGTATTGCCTGGAGCACTTGAAGGCCTGACAGGATGTGCAGTGTTAAAAAGCCCCTTTTCTGAGATGTGAAAATGCTTTCAATCACCACCTTCAGAAGAGTTCACTCCACCAAAGATTTCATTTCCTTGCCAGGATGTTTGCAATGAAGTCGCTGTAAGAGTGTGTTTGACTTTATTATGCACTGTGAAAGGTGAACATATTGTAGACATTTAACAGGTTCCTTATATCAGACTTGTTAAAAATTGAGAGTTTAGTAAATTAAATGTTGCCCAACTGGGCATTACATGTGTAGATATATAAATTTGTGGTATAAGTCATGTAGCAAAAGTGTATTGGTTAGTGATGCATTTAATCCAGACTTTAGTGACTGTGTACTCTTAGAACAGAATATTGCTCACCTCAGTGATATTAGCCCACAAAATAATTTGGATTACATCCCATCTTTGTTGAGAGGCAAGCAAATACTATTAAACTATTTACAAATAATCTGTTATTCCTTTTAGCCTTCAGAGTCCTTTTTACTGCTAAATTTATTACTGAAAGATGCTTTGCCACATTCTGAATGTGCAGTGTTCACCAAGAGCAGGGGAGACACTTTGGATTAAGCAGTGCATTTTGTATTTTTCCAGAATTGCAAATATTTTTTTTCATAATTTTTTTTGTTTCACATAAATGGTTAGAATTAAGTTCCCCACAACCAGATGTCGGTGGTGCCCAGTGACAGGATGAGCAGCAGTGTGCATAAATAATGACACAGGAAATTTAAGTTAAATTTAAGAAAAAACTCCTTGGCAGTTAGGTGGCCTGATAGGTCTGCCCAGACAGGCTGTGAAATGGGCATTCTTGAAGGAAATGAAAATGAGACTGGCCAAGGTCCTTGGCAACCTGCTCAGTTGAGCCTGCTTTGAGCAGGGAGTTGGAGTAGCTGGGCTCAGGAGGTTCCTTCCAACCTCAGTAACTCTCTGATAAATATTAATCAGTAAAATGGATTATTCACTGTTTTCAGAGAGAGGAATTTCTAATTAATGCATCCTTTTCAAAATGAAATATGCCTCTGCTAACACAGTTTTTAGAGTAGGAATCTATATTATAACTCACTTTTTTCCAGTGGATTCTGGCTCTGGCAAGAACTTGTTGTGCCATCTCTCATCATTAAGATATACACGACATGTTCACGGGACCAAACCAAGTGCTTTTTACAGGACATATGCTATGTGACTTGAGACACATTAAAATATAATTAAGCATATTAAACAATAATTTGATTTATTTCATATTTGTTTTATAGGGGGATATAAAAACTGATTCATGCCTAATGCATTTCCCAGGCAATATCTTTTCATGGCACAGATGTTTAGCAGGCAGTAACAATGCTGTCTGCACTGTTCTGCTCATGTAGTGTCAGAGAAAAACTTGATCAGTCTGTAATCAAAGGATCAATCACATAAAGAAGACAAATGCATTTGTCCCTGAATACTTTTAAAATATGTTGGTCAGAGGTTGACCAGCACAAATAATGTGAGAAGTGCTAAAACCAGTTTAGGAAAGCTAGTTAGGAGAGGAAAAAACTAAACTCAAATTCTGCTCCAATAAGGTGGGTTTTTTCCAAATGATGAAGAAAAGTGACTTATCATAGGCACAAACCTAAATAAATTGTGTTAATTTTTCTTTTACTTTTCTGTGCGTGAGGATGATTGCTTCAATAGACAAAAGCTGCATAATATCCCTCACATGGTCCACAAAGACAATGGTGTAGCTACACTTGCACTTCAAAGTCTTCATTTTGCTGCCTATTTTTGTTATTTCATCTTTTACAAAGTCCAGATTTTTTTCTTTTTCCCTGGGATGGAACTGTGCTAGGAATCCAGGAAGTGAAAGTATTCTTAAATGGTAGACAAAATCACTTAGAAATGTATGCAATTCTGGCTAAAGCTTTGTATTTCACCAATGTTCTGCAAGCAGACTGTGATCCACTGAATGAATGTCAGATTCACAGAATTTGTGTTCTCTGTTTTACAGGTAAGAGGGGCTGTGTCTGGAGACCAAGACCCTTTGCCTACCAAGAGTGCAGCCCCCATGAAGCTGAAAGGAGGCCGGGTCTGAGCTGCTCCTGTGTTCCCAGTGCTGGATCTGTCCAGTGTCCAGCCAGGCTCTGGCCCCTCACACAACCTGGATGGAAACAGCAGCTGGGAGCCACCATTCCAGTGAGAATTATCAGACTGGAGTTGTTATTTGACATTAGCAGTTCTTCACCAGCCCCGTAATGTTTTACAAAAACGTTGTGTTCTGATACGAATGGACATTTTAATAATGGCCAGCTCTGAATAAATTGAATCCATGAAAAATATTTTTTTTATGTCAGACTAGCAACACCTCCTTAATTTCAATTCCAGAGAGTCAGTCTTCAATCTTTCACAGTGGTCAGGACGCTAAAGCTCTGCATAATTCACAGGCCTCCTTTTGATAGACAGGACAGCTTATTAGCTTTTTTTCCCCCTACTTTTCCATTCTTTCAGAATAGCTCTACTTTTGAAGGCAGAACCAGGAAGTTCTTCTGATGATAACTACAACAGATTGTGTCAAAACATTTTTTTAAAGACTTGTTTACCAACAAGATTTTCCTTTGTTGTTTTTCTAAATTAATAAAATTAGTGCCTAATATCCATTAATTATCTATTTCTATTTGGATGCAAATGCAATAAACACCTTTTTATTCATTTGTATGCAATCATCCCATTTTTATATCATGGCTGGGTTATGCAGGGCCCTCTGCAGACCTATAACAAAGAAACAAGTATTTACTCCAGAGAATTTACAATATACATGAAAGAGAAGATGAAATAACAGGGCAAGACAGACAACCAAGGTTGGGGAAGAAAAGGAAGATTAAAAAAATGAACAGAACTAAGCAGAAAAGCAAAAATCACTCATGACTCCTGGTAAAACAAGAAATAAATCTGAAAGTATGATATCTGACCAAAAATGTTCTTAGGTACACAGATGTTAGAAAAAGTAATAAGAATTATACCTGCTTACATGATTTTTAATTAATTACCTAATTTCACAGCTTTCTTTACATTTTAGAGAACAAGACTCTCTGCCTCTATCTACTTTTTAGGTTGTTTTCAATTTATCTCAGAATTTTGAGGACTTTTTGTCCTCAGGGTCCTTGGCTTATCTGGTTTACGTCTCAGGTTTATCCGTAGTGTCCTCTGTGGACAGGTATTTCCTCAGGTATTTTTTGTAATAAGTAACTGATTTTAGGAACTCATTTTTCATGTTCTAATTACAGAGGTGCTTAGAAGTAAGTTGTCTTATTTTGGTATTATATGTAGTTTGTGCCCTTGGTCAGCATTCTACATAATTGTTGCCTCTCTCTCTCTCTAAATTGCCAACTCAAGATTCAAATCATGTTTCTTCAATTGAGACAATCTTGACCAAATTTTGTTTCTATCTTCAAGAAAGGTTCCATTTTCCTGTTGTCTTACATTCTGCACTGGAAAATTTTGAATTTGAATTATTTCTTATTATCTAGCTTTTCCTATGTTCATATTTACCTATACAGTCATATGCCCTAGACATAAAAATTTATGAAATCCTTGCAACTTCAGAGAAAAATATGTCTAACTAAATACATACAAATTAATTCCTGTTTCAGGATTGTAATGGTTTTTGTTCTCTGGCGATTTGTCATTTTAGACTACTGTAGAAATAGTAGAACTTTGTGTTGTAACGTTCTCAAATTCCCCCAGCACCTGTGTTAAGGGCACACGGTTCTGCTGATGAATGCCCCGTGCTTTAAGTGGTGATATGTCATTAATCACATTAAGAAATAGACCTAATGAACCATAATTTAAAAGTAAGACTGTGTTACTCGCTCTCTTTTTAGTAAAAGTTAAGCAGTCTATTATTATCTCTGCATTTGAGAGAAAGGAACAGCTGGATGTGTTATTGCCATGATGGGTCCTTTTCCAAAGCAATGCTCCCCATCACAGGCACAGCTCAGTCCTCGCCCTGCACCTGGGGACTGTGGCAGAATTCACTCCATGTCCACGAGTTCCCTCTGAAGACTCTGTTCCATATTGCACACTGTGCTAATCACAGTCAGAGGATGGGCAAATTACTGAAGTTTAATCCTCATTTATACATCCTGGGGGCAGAATTAGAAAAGTGTTTGTCATTATAGCCCGAAGGACTCCAGGAATGATATCCACAACTGGAGCTATTTCCTGCAAGAGTTACATTGAAATTGTGGTTATCAGAAGTTTCATTATTTAGAGAGGTAAGTGACTGCAAGGAAGAGATATAATTAGCATAATCTGTTCTTTAAAAGCTACACCTGCCATTAGAGTTTTAAAGAAATAAAATCTTAGCTGAAATCATCTTTGTCATTTACTAACATTCATTTCCATACAATTTTGTCAGAGCAGCACAAACTTGGTGTTGACATAGCCTGAGCCTTCAAAGTTGTGCTCAGTTTATGTAGTTTTCATGTCTGTAAGACTGACACTGGCTTTCTCAGATTTGATACAAAATTTCCATACAACTCTCAGTATTTTATAACCACACTTTTGAACACGTCAGATTGGCAAGTAACAATTTCACCTGTTACTGAACACACATCCTGGGTGAGCATCTACCACTTAAGCAGATGAATGCAAAGAGAAAAAGACAGATTTTGATACTGGCCTGTGTAGCGTTGTGAAAGGGGAATAGTTGTTTCTCTAACGTGATTTAGTAATTAAATGCTTTTATTAATTTCAATTTTACTTACCTCAGTTTAATGATCTGTCTTTCTGTTTTTGAGGCTGAACAAGCCAGTTCTCTCCAAGTACATTATGCTCCTGTTTGCACCCCAAGTCCTTTTCCCAATGTTGGAAATTTATCCAGGACCTGATACACCTCAGATATACTTCCTTGTTTGTGTTTGAATTTTTAAAATGCCAGGAATATACAACACCTGCTCACTTTGAATGGCCTTCTAAGAGCTATTCTAGAAAGTCAAAGCCTAAATTTTTACAATCCCTATTAGTCAGTAGGAGAAAAAAGATAGAAATATTGCATTCAATGAGAAAAAAAAAGGAACTAAACCCACAAAGGTCACTTTTCACTTATAACTGCAAAGATCTGTTATTTCAGGTTCAATTGTTACAATATCTAAATTCTTTTATTCACTGAGGTGCCACTTATCCTTGGGCTTGTGAAAATTCTCCGTTAGTTACATACACCTAATGAGAATTAAAAAAAGAGGATTTTTAAAGCCCTGGACTCTGTAGGAACCTGTGCAGGTAGAAACATTAATTGTTTTAATGTTCAGGTTTTTATTTCAGGACATAGTAGCAGTAAAAATTTGGCTGTTCCTACACTTTTCAGTGAAACTATGAAAAGCCAGAATAAGTCACAGAGGTGTTAAATAATGTTCAAGCTTTAAGCTTAACTTTCTCCTTAACTGAGAGGTCAGAGAATCCACAGGTGAAATCCCAACTCAGGCCATTCTTTGTTGGATCCCACGCTGAGGAAGCACCAGGGCGTGGCAGAGGAGCAGGGGGGCTGTGGCACTGGGGGCACTGGTGGCACTGGTGGCACTGCTGCTGGTGATTGTCCTTTCCAGGACAGAAGGAAGTGCACAAATTGCCAGGGAATCCCTAGGGAGGGTTGAGCAAGTGCAAGGCTTGATTGGTCTCTGTGTGTAAAGGCACATTCTGACTTCTACTTGCCTTCCCTTCAATACACTTAAGCCTTCCAGACAGGATTATGTGGTGAGGAGAACAAGGAGAGACTATTTCAATTTTCAAAGGGAGGATTTGAGCCTTTCACAGTCAGCAGTTGAATTGGGCAAATCATGCAGTGATAAAATCTGAGTTTAGAAATCCTGGTTTATCTGTTTATGTTAGGGGTACTATAAAAAGCATATCACCATGGTATCCCAGCTCTTTCCAATTAAAGAAAACTATTTCTACCATTTACTTAGCAACTTTGACAATAGCCTCCAGCAGCAGTAAAACAACTTGACTGCCTGGCATTTTACAAGATAAATTCTTCACTACAGTCTGTTTTTTCTTGCACTGTTGCTTGCAAAGACTTAAAAAGTTACTGCTTCTTCAGCGACTGAGACTGGTATTGTTACACTCATTTGAGCTATGGATCACTAGGTACACTTTGTACCTTCACTTGCCAGTTTGAGAAAAATCAATTTTAGTCTTGAAGAGATGAAACTAGTGTTGCAGAAGATCAGTGCACATTTCCAGGTGCTGCAGGGCACTGGCATCTTGATGCGGATTCAACAAAACATGACATAGGTATGGTGCAAAATTGCTTACTCTTATGCTAAGAGATCTTCTGGAAAAAATTACACAGTAAACCAGAATACTGTGAGGACGTGCAAGGCACAGCAGCTGCAGTAAACACTTCTGCATTTTTCACAATCTTAGTATAAAAACCATAATTTATGTTACTAGCTATAAATTACTATGCTAATAAATGTAGGTATAATAGGAATATCAGATAATACTTAATGTAGAGATTAAAAATAGCATGTAACTGATGTTAAGGAAAGAAGCAGTTTGTGTGTGATAATGGTTAGAAGTATTTAAAATACTGTCCAGGTAGAACTTGACTGTCACCTAAGTTGGATATAATGTCAAAACAGTTACTCTCTACCTTTTTTAAAAATTTTTATTTTAAATCTCTGCATCATTTTTATGCATCTGCAAAGATGAATAAATGGATCACTTACTTTCTTTGCCCTGCTGTGTTTCTACAGAGAGAGAGGAGTTAATTTCTCAGTTCTCTGTAATTTAGAAGTGGGCGTATCCTTCACTGTCTGAAGGACTCAGATTGCACTTCCATGGGATATTAACTGTGCCTTCAGTGAGCACAGACCAGAAATGCTGAGTCCAGATAAGACATTCTGCTGAACTCATATAAATGTTCTCTGCCAGATCATATTTATTATCATTTTTGAAAGAGTAACTTTGTCTCAGAAGAGGTTATGCTAAATCAAGTATCACCTGTTTGTAAAGATCTAACTTAATGCCGGGTCAGGTGTTGTCTGTTCTCCTGCAGCTGCTGTAAGTCAGATGTTCTGGTGCAAAGGATAAAGCAGTACATACATTTCGTTGTGCATTCAGGCTAACTTGATGCAGACCTGTGCTTCCGTCTGGAGTCCTACCAGCTGGAAGCTGGAGCTGCTCCCCCAGCCCTTCCTCTTCAAGTCAGTATTCCCTGTAGAAGGTAATCCTTTTTGTAATCTGCTGGATTTTCTTACCTAGGTGCTCCTTAACGAAATGATCCAAGTTAACAAATAGAGCATGCACAGCAGAACCTTGCTAATCAAACTGATTGGGGCTGAAATAGGCTTGGAATTGCCCATCCAAGCAGCTCCACTGGGAGCTTGGTGGCAGCAGTGACCTCAGGGTGGTAATTATTGCACCAGGATGTATGAACACAGCTTAAATGATAAACAGGGTATGGATCTTATATAAATACAGATTGGAGCTCTCCATTTCCCAATGGAAGCACTAAATATGCAGCCAACTGCAGGCTCAAGAGCTAAACCAAAAGAACAAAAAGGGAGGTTGTGCAAATAGACTTATCCAAGGATTTACTCTTTTTTTTTTTTTCTGTAGTTTTCCAGGAAATACAGTTAAGCAAGCAGGTATGGTACTGAAATACGCTCTGCATTCTTCCCACAACAAATATGGATTTGTGCAGAGATAGTCAAAACTTGGCTAGACATGACAGCTTTGTTTGTGCTCTGTTTGAAAGAAAAAGGCAGGTGAAAATTCACTTCCAAATATCAATTCTGTAGAACAAACTGGATAAAGCAGTTATAAAACAAGACTGATTTAAGAAACTCCAAATATATAAGTGACTCAACTTGATCATAAGCCTGATCTTCACTGAAATATGAAAAACAAACAAGGATGTTTAAAGTGCTTCATTATGAAAATTCTGGATTTTTTCGTATTGTTTCCTTCAAAAAACACAGCTGGTAATGGCAACAAGGATTTTGTGACAAATTATTTTGACATTTATACCTTTTTCTTGAAGCTACTGGACACTTGTAATTTATTGTTATGATTTATGAGTAAAAAAGCCTACCAGTGTTTAAATATTGATAACTCTTCTGTAATTCTGGAATAGATTTTCTAAACAAAAATGTTCTCCTTTTGTATTTTAGGGTTTCTATAGCACATAGCATACAGCACGTTTTCATTTGTTCCTTCAGGAGAAATTTCTCAATGACATCACCTTCATTTTATCTTCCTTTTCTTTTTTGAGAATACCTTTGATCAGAAATCATTGATGGAGTTTTTGGGGGTTTTTTTTCATTTCTAATGCTATAATACTCCATTACAGATCATTTGTACCACAAGTGATTGCATTTACAGTGCATCAGGAACCATCTACTTATCTAAAATATTCTCTGGATATCAAGTCTTGCTCAAATTACCTTTCACTGGGAGCTCGGCTTCTGTAGACAACCCGTGCACTCAATATATTCCTTTTCACAGCAAAGAACTCTGAAGAAAGATTCACTTTGTCTTGGAGGGGGGTGCTGTTGTTCCATTTTTGTTAACAAGAGGTTTATCAGGAGCCTGGTTGATACATTAGGACACTAGAAAAATAAAAAGACATTTAGGGCAATGTAAGACCAAACCCATTCATGCAAATCACCATCATGAGTTGGATCGATGGGTTATGTTTTCAAAAAGAACTGTGAAGGAATGATGGCTTTTAAGGCTTTGCTAATATTGTCCATATGTTATAGACCAGGATCAGCACCATTTTTATGCAGTGTTCCTCTGTGGTAAAAAGTGTTTCCTCGTGGAATTTGAGCTTTTTTATTTCCATCTCATTTTACTTAAAGAAGAAATCTGTCGTATTTGAAAATTCCTACTTCCTCTGTCAGAACTGAATCACGCTGCTCAAAAGCTGAGTGGAAGAATGTAAACATTTCCTGGAAATCCTCCTTGCGTTTCTGTGTGATTAACTGTCAAACTATAAAATTTATTTGATGGAATTATAGCTGTGGAAACCCACTTGTGTGAGCCCTAGCATGTAATTCCAGACTGTTTTCATGCTGTTCAAGAATTGTTCTTCATATATATTGGCTCCTCTGACCGTGTGACCATATGCTTAAGAGTTTCTCTTCAGGAGCAGAATCAGTTGATAAGACTGAGTTATATTTATGTTATCTCCACTGTTACACTTTAAGAAAGTAAAACTCAGTTTTGGAGATTTTCCTAATTAGTCACCACCTTGAATGGAGTGTGCTCAAGGAAGAATGCTTCTTCCATAGTCTATTTTTCATTGCTTTCTATTTATTTCATATGTTGAGAGTAATGTTTAGAGTAGCATTGCTGCTCATTACCCTGCTTAGGACTTGACTGTTTCCACTAACAGGCAGAATCTTTTTTTGGAGAAAAATATACTTTTCCTCTTAGTTTGCTGTTTCTAAATTCAATAAATACATCACATGCCATTTTTTTTTTCGGTTTCTGCAATACTATACTTAATGTACAAAGCTAAATTTATCTGTGCATTCAGTTATAGGTGATCTCAAAATTAGTTAATTTATGGAAAATATTTTTGAATGAGTATCTAAAGCAACCCCACCCCCATTCCCTTTCATACTTAGGAAAAGTAAAACAACATATTTTTCTGTCTTCCTCTTCTTACTGCTCTGCATGAAAAGTAGATTTATTTTTTTTTCTCTGGTTATCCCCTGTATTGCTTCATTTTAGGACACCTTTGAAGAAGCTACTCTAGGCAGCTAACATATAAGAACTGAAAACTTATAAATTAATTAGATAATCTCCTTCCTTGCCTCAGATTGCTCCAGTGAGTGCTTTTTTTAAAAATCTCATCAGCTTGTTTTGACTTATAGTGGCTATTCAGAAGGATCTGTAACTTCCCCTGTTAATGGCCAAGTGTGCACTTCACAGTTGCAAAGATTTTGCCTTTTCTCTTGTTAAATTTGGGGTAGAGGTATTTGAGCTCATTTGAGAGACAGGTATTTTAAATATTGACTGAAAAAAATGGTAGTTTTTGGAAGGTTAGGAGTCCAAAAATGTGAGTTCATTTTATCCCAGCTTAGCACCACTCACTGCACCTGGTATTTTTCCTTTTCTGTAAACAGCAAATGTATCAGGCATTGAATCAAAACCAAACCTAACCTGTAGTTACACCTTTACAAGGAGTATATTAACTTGTCAGAAATGCATTAAAATGATAATTTGTGAGTGTTTTAATGAAATTATTTTGACACATTTGCAGAAGAAGCAGCAGAAGGAGACAAAAAACCTGTGAGTTAATTACTTGAACTTAAAAGCCTCAACCTAAATATCAAAAGAAAAAAACAGTCTTTATTTTTGCTTCAATACTTGTGACATTGCTCACAGGTATATCTTCTTTACCTATGGTGCTATGAAAGACCTTTTTAACACATGAAATATTGTGAGAAAAACAATGCTCTTACATTAAACATTTTTATTAATATGGATACTGTGTGATTTAGCTGTGTCTAGCTTCAAAACATGATGATTTGGAAGACAAAGTACAACCAGAATTTAGAATGAATGTGAGAAATAAGTATTTGTGGATGGATACTTCACTGACAATTCGAGTTTAATCCTTATTCAAATTGAATTTCCTTTGAGAAAGCTTAAGGCCATCAATCTATTATCAGGCAACAAAACTGACTATTACTCATTTGAGTTGTTTGGGGTTTTTTATTAAACCTGAAAGAAGTATGGTGAACTAATGTGTTTGTAAACCCAGCCTGCAAAAACGCAGCAGATTGATAGTCATGTTTAATTTGGTAAGAAAAGAGCTTTAGTACAGTTTGTGTTTTCTGATCTTTTTTTTCCTAACACATCTCAGTTCTCATTCCTCTCATCTTTCTTTTGTCACTTTCTGGTTTCCACTGCTCTGTTTTTCTGTGTGTTATATTCTTTATTCATTCAAGGTTGAGGTAAGGCAGTGTGTTGGTGGTGATGGTGGTGGTGTGGGATTCCCAGTTGGCTGAGGTGCCTGTGTTCACCAACTGCTCCCCACAGACCCCCAAATATTAAACTTGACACAAAAACGCTTCATGGCAAAAACTTTGAAGTCTGAAGGGAAAGTCTAGTGCACAGGACCATGGATCCCATGTCTGGCTTGCCTTCAGCAGGATGTGGATGCAAGCAAAGCAGCGGGATACAACTGAGGAGATCTGGGATTTACCCTGGAACAAGGGACACAGAGGAGCAAACTGTTTTAAATCCAGTGCATTACGTGCAGCTCAGGCTCACATTGACAATACGGATCTGGAAGAACATAACAAGCAGGACAGAACCAGCTGCTCTGTGCTGATGCCAAACCTTAACACAATTACGTGGGGGATCACAGCGGGGACAGTGCTCGAGCTGGGTCAGAGTTTGCACAGGCAGGGAGCCTTTTTAGAATTATAGAATGGTTTGGGTTGGAAGGGACCTTAAAGCTCATCCCATTCCACCCCCTGCTATGGGCAGGGACATGTTCCACTATCCCAGGTTGCTCCAAGCCCTGTCCAAGCTGGCCTGGGACACTTCCAGGGATGGAGCAGCCACAGCTTCTCTGGGAAACCTGTGCCAGGGCCTCACCACCCTTATACTAAAGAATTTCTTCCTAATGTCTAATCTAAATCTACATTCTTTTAACTTAAGACCATTAATATTCATCAGATATTTCTTCATTCTTAGGCTTCACTCTGCTCACTGCTGGTTGGGGTCTGCAGCCATGCTCATCTCTGCTCTGTACCAGAGACAACTTCCTTGTCTCTGAACCTCCATTTTGTATGAACAGTATTTCTTTCCTCCCCTTCTGCTCTTTAAAATAATATTAATTTGTTTATTTTGCCAAAAAATGCTTTTGGGGGTACTGCCAGGACCAATAAAAGTAATCTGTAATTATTAAGATAGTTACACATCAATAGATTTTTTTCTAGTTTAAAATCACCATACATTGCAAAGTGAAAATTAATCCTCTTCCAGTGGCATGGAAATGAGGACAGGGTATTATTTGGGAAACTGGAGTAAAACCTGTAGCTTCTCTCTCATTAAGTTACTCTGATACAGAATCATAATAATCAGCATTGCTTGGGGCTGAAACAGATGCCCAATTTTATGATTAAGGATATGTTTATGCATATATTTTGAAAGAAATCTCCAGAGATGAGGACACGGCAGGATTCCATATCCAGGCAGTTCTTCTGAGCAGGTAGAGTACAAGAATGACATTGCTCAGCTCCTTCCTTTTTTATGAACAATACTTTAAGGAATAAAACTCCACACTAACCAGCAGGAATCCAGCTGATGGGTTTTGGTCTGAATGTGCTGCTCAGTCACAGCAGAAGCAGCACTTTAGTGAGATTCAGTGATACATTTTTCCTCCTGATAGTTGTATCATTAAGATTTTGCTTGAATTTCAAATGTTAAGTATACTATTGATACAATAACACAAAATGATTAATGGCCTATCCTAGGAAAGGTGTCATGTCAATAAAACTGTTTTTTAATAGCACAGTTGCAATTCCCCAGTTGAAAGAATTTCAAGAGTCAGTTAAGACAAAACCTATTTTTCATTATCAAAATTCCTTAGCAGTTGTGTACCTGAGCACAGAGGACGGAATGGGCTCAGTAACTACTCAGAGGATTATTGCCATTCTGCTCTCATTCTCTCACTGCTTATCAGGGAAGAGAACAGAAAAGCAGTGCTTGTAGTTCCTTTCCTATACCTCCCACCAACCCAGTAGCCAGACTAATCTCTGGTGCTAAAAAAGGGCAATGTCACTGACTTCAAACTATCAGAATACAGGAGCCACATGCCCAAAAACATTAATTGGAATATTCAAAAACGTGTTTGTTTCCTTTGCGATTTTTTGTGTGACCAACAGCAGGAGGCTCTGGGTTCTTTTATTACATCTCCTCTACTTTTTGAAATTTTAATTTTCTTAGGGAAATCTACCCTGAAGTTATGCATTAACCTTGGGCTTAATTTAGAAGGGAGTTTTACTGAATGACACTTGAAAAATTTAGATAAAGCATCCTACACTTTTAAAACTCAGTCTTCTCTTCCTCACCTGAAATGCCAATGGGCTCATACTTCTGTAAATATACATATTATATATAAATACTGGCACTGACATAGCCTGGAGTGAACTGGTGGGGTTCTAGAGCACATGCCTTAGTTCAAATGAGTGCACTAATTTTGATATGCCACACAGGTTGTTCTGATGTGTATTGTGGGAGACTTGTCTGTTCTAGGTTCATACACACAAATAAATCTTCCTGGCCCAGCTGTTCAGCACACTGAAGTCATGCAGGTTTGGTGTACTCCTCCCTTCTGTTGTTGGTGTGTCTTTCACCTGGAAAGTAGTCATAGATTTGATTGAAGGTGATGAAAATTTCCAGTTATTGCATTACTCCAGTGCTCATTTCTTTAGTCACAGTTTGTGCCCCCAGGAAGGCAGATGCAGACTTCTGGGATCAGGTGGACCTGGTGAAGAGAGAATAGTTAATAAAAGTGGAGAACAAAACAAAAAGCTCTAGATCTCTGGAAATGTTGCAGCTGAAAAGCTCCAAAATTATAATACTCAAACTGATTGCATGAAATTTCCAGCTGTTAAAAGCTGAACTTGATTCCTCCTTTAATCACTCTAAACACATAATACGTGTCTAAAATTAAAGGTCATCCACTCACCCAGGGCCCTACAAACGTGCTTTGACATTAAAAGGTTTACAATTAAAATACACCAGGACTGGAAGGTACCAGCAGGGCCTGTAGGGTTGAATGCAGCTGGGCCGTTTCTGGTTCAATGAGTACTTTTTATTTTGTGTTGGGGCCCAGCATGGTGGGTGGTCCCTGAGGGAGAGGGGCTGAGTGTGGTCACAGAGGGGGTCCCCACCCTGCTGTCCCCACTCCTGGGGATGGTGGGCAGGCCCCAACACCCGTGGGGCCGAGCTCAGGATCAGCTCCAGCGGTGCTGACCACGGCCAGCCGTGTCCCGGGGGCTGCCGGCCGCGGCTGCAGAGCTGAGGCGAGTCCGAGGTGAGCGCGGGAAGCCAAAGCCGTGTCTCGGCGCGGCTGCCGAGTGAGCGGAGCCATGGCCGGGCACAGCCCCGCCTGTGACACAGCTGGTGCTGCGGCTCCGGCGGCAGCCGAACACGGCAGTGTCAGCCGAAAGGCAGTCCCCACAGCCAGGGGCACCCAGCCCTGGCCCAGGGCACCCGGCAGAGCTGGCTGGCCGTGGGCACAGCCCCCAGCTACCTGGGGCTGGGTGGCCCCTGAGCCCCGGCGGTCCCTGAGCCCCGGCAGCGAGAGCTCCAGGAAGAGGGCAGCTCTCAAGGCCGTTACACTTCGATGCTTTAATGTTTAGGAGGAATCTGGCTATTTCTCTACTTAAAATTATTTCTTTACCAGCAGAGCAGAGACGCTCTTTTTCTTTCCATTTCTGTCAAAAAACAATTGGTGTGTCATGTTGCATTATGTCATGTCATTTGGTGAAACACAAGCTGACATACTGTAACCGAAAGGTATTTGAACATATCATGTCAGAAACTGGAGGAAGGAATAAATTCTCTTGCCCTCTCTGTGTTGGCAGAAGTTCTTGTTTTCCACTCTTGTTTTAATTCCTCTTGATTGCCAATTTAAAAAAATAATATATATCACTGCAAAGACAAGTGGCCAGTTTTCCTGTACTCAATGCCCCTTTAATCTTTCCTTCTGTCCTTTAAGAAAATGTAATAAAGCCATTAAAGCAGAAGAAAATCTACCAGGTGGGTGAATTTGCTTACAAAAACCACTTGTGAGACATGACAACATGAAGAAATATCAATTAAAGTAAATGGAAATTTGAAAATAGAAAAAAAAACAACCCAAGGAATCAATATAAATCAGTGCATAAGAAACCAGAGAAGCTTGTTGCCAGTCATCATCATTTTATTGGATGATACATGTCAAAGATTGAAACTGAGAGATTGGCAGGTTTTTTCTTTTTCTTTCTTTCTTTTTTTTTTGCAAGAAGAAATCCAGGGCAATACGTGCTTCTGTCTCGGTGTGATGGTATTAGGGATCAGCCCCAGGACTCCTGTTGCTCTTGGTCAGTCTGAATTTATGTGCCCCTGACCTCTACTGATATCTTATGAATTTTATCTTATCCATTTTGTACACTCATTCATTCATTTAACTGTATTTTTTCACTGAAGTTTTTCCAGGAACTGAAGAAAAGGAAATATAACCTCATTGGTGTTTGTTCTCCTTTCCACCACTTCTGTTATTCTCTCTTTTCTATAACTGCTGTATGCTTTCTTCTCTTTTTTGTCTTCCTTCCTTGATTCTTTCTTTTCCTATCTTGTTGGCCCATTGCACGTTTTCTTACTTTCAGCCTTCCCCTTTCTTATTTTTCTCCAATCACACTATGAATTCCATTCTTTTTCTGTACTATATTACATATTTTTCTCTCAAGTATTTACTTCTCTTTTCTTGCTCAGGGGTTGAATTTTGCTGGAAAGGACTTTCAAAAAGATGCTGCTTCTCCAGTTTTCTTCTGCTGTGATAGTTATCCAAGATGAGACTGCTTTGGTAGGCATTAATATTTACAGACTTGTTTTATGAATCTGAAGATTGATTTAGCGTGAGAGTGATGCAGGGAAACAGATGAACCATGGAAATGGTAAGGTCTACTTTGCTAAGATTCATAAATCTAAAAGCTGTGCTGAGGTGAACAGCTTTTAGGAGAGCAACACCTAATGACTGAAAATCATTGGATGTCTAAAGTCTTAAAGGAGTTCGAAACTTACCTTTCACCAGCACCAAAAAGTGACCTTTAATGGTTAAATACCTTCTCCAAAGGCTTACAGAATTACATGCTGTCTCTTTAAAATGTATAAAGTCTAAGGAGTTGGAGTAACAGTAGTTTTCTTAGGCACTCAGGTGATAAATGTGCTATTTGGTAACATCACATATGCATTTTCTCAAAAAAGCATAGCAGATCCTAAACTGCTCTTGGTAGTCTCATCCTTTCTTTCTTAAAAATTATGTTGGGGTTTTTTTGCCACCGAGAGTTTTTGTCTTCTAGATACTAAACTCAAATATCTTTCAGGGTCAAACTATGCAATACAGATTTAATTTCAGCATGGACACGTGAAATTGTAATCAACTCATAGTTATTACTAACAGTAACAAAATGTTCCTATTACAAGTGAAACACAGGATGACTTTTACCACTCCTTGCTGCAGAAGTACAGTGCTTTTAGACCACCTAGTAGAAAAGAACATTTTTGAATAAACTGTGACATTCAGAGGTTGGACTGTTATGCCTCTTATGCACAAAAAGTTATATAATGGAAGCATTACAGCTATTTCTTAAGCAGAGGATTTAACACATTTACTGCCCTTCTGAGAGGAAGAAGACAAGAGCAAGCCAAACGTCTGTCAAACTTGGTGTTTAAGAATGAGACACATTCTTCTTCTGGCAACTGTGAAGCAGTAGCAGGGAAGACACCTGAGAAATGTACCTTGTAATAGTGAAGGACTTTGCTTTCTTTTTTGTGTTGTGTATTAGTTTTGTGCTAGAAAAATGAAGTTGAACTCCAGGGTTAGCCTGGATGTGTACTTGTGTAGTCTGTACACAGATGCTGCCTTTTACCTGTAAATTCATTTTACTGTAAGACAAGAAGAATAAACCACTTTCCTTGAACCACTAAACTCTTCTAACTCTATCAGTGAGACATGCCTAAACCAATCACATTATTTTGATATTTCCTACACTTTATATTTGTTTTGTGTATTTGAACCCTTCTCACCAGTTTAGGACTAAAAGCTTAACCTGTATAAAAAAGGCTCAGTATGAAAAAGAAAAATCAAAAGCAACACACAGTGTGCAATTAAAGAGTAAAACTGCGAGAGAGTTCTGTTTTCAAGAGGTTTTTATTCTATCAACCCATCATATGAAGTGATGCTTATATAGCTGCTGCGAGTCTCTCGTGTGTGTAATATCCACATCATAAAAATACACATTTTGGAAAACAAAGTGGCACCTATTCAAGATGGAAATGTATAGGAGAAGTCATTGGAGAGAAAACACCCAGAAGACCTGAGGGCACCTTCCCTCGATTTTGAATAAAATTGTGAAACTGGGCACAGGGTATGAAGAAAACTTGCACTGAGTATTCTGTGTCCATATGCACTCATTTAATTCCAGGAAAATTGTTACAGAGAATGAGAGAAAAATCAGATGACAGACTTGACTGTGTGATAGAAATGAGTAGTGGTTCTTCTTAAGCATTGAAGCAAATTCAGTGTTAATTAACCATTTTCTAGCATCGTATATTTTTCTCTTAGAAAAATTTGGTACTACTTTGGTATTTACGTTTTGGCATACAAACCCATCTGCATTCCAGTGCTCTAGAGCTGTGGGCTCTTTACTGAGCCATGCAGCACCTGCCCCATCCTCTGAGCAATTTTGAGTACTGACAGCTAAGTAAGGCAGCTGAGACATAAAACTTCCTGAAAGTTTTGAATAAAACCCACCCAACCCTCAAAACCCCCTGTGAACAATGGTTTGGATTTGCATTTGTTCTAAATTTGTTACTCTGATGGGTAAGTGTTAAAATAGAGCAGGAGATGCAAATGGTGTACATGAATACAGTGGTTTACAAAATGTCCTGAACATCACTAAAGAATCAGCACTACCAGGGGAGTCTGAACACTCCATGTTTGGTTGTTTTTTCCTATTGCAAAATCTGTGGTCTTTATCAATATTTGAAGAGTCAAACCGTTCCCCCCAAAAGATTAATAGAATCCCCTAACATATAGGAAAAATATTTACTTTTGATTTTTTAAAGTAATCTAAGAATAAATTGTTTTCATACAGATTTTTTTTCTAAACCTATATTGAAGCGTTTGAATTGTGCTCATGGAGCTGCATTTATAAGAAAAAGTATTATCTTTTATTAGATCACATAGTATATCTTGAAAAAGAAGCATCTCAGGCTCACAAATGCTTTCTTGGGCGCTCTGTAGGGATATGGAAAATAATCTTGCTGGGAGGAAGAGAGCTCAAGGGAGAATATAGATGTCCTGTTAATCAGGACATAAAAAAGAAAGAAGAAGCTGTGATGTGACAGTGACTGGTGGGAGAAAATCTGGCAAACAGCAGAGAGAAGATTGGGAGATATGACAATTTGGGAAATGTATGTATAATTTATAAATCCAGACTTACTTTATCAATTTCATGTACCACTCTTACTCGGTGTGTATTTAATCTGCCACTTGCTGGCTGGGGCTGTGCCATAGATCACACTCCATGCGAGAGCAGATACAAGAGTAATCTAGGAAAGGATAACATGATATAACTTTTTACCTCAGTAGAGCATTGACTATGCTAAATAGACTGGTTAAACTAAAGGAAACTGATGGTCTCAGGTTGGCTTCTAAATTAGAACAATTGAAATTGCCTAGTGAGAAAACAGATGAGAAAACCTGTTCCCTGAGCTGGGGAGCTATTGGAACAAGCCCGAGGAAGCTGGTCCTGAGCAAACGAGCGCCAGCTTGCTGAGAGAGCTTGCAGGGTAATCAGCAGGGCAGTGAGGCTTTAATACCATGGAAGAATTGCCCAAAACTTCAAGGTCTTACAGGGTTACAATGGTCTCAGAGAGAAGGTTTTTATTTCCTGGATTTTTGTTTGCTTTTTCTGCTTTTTTTTTCAGGAGCTGTAAGTCTGGGTGCTTTCTCCATTAACATGGCATGATAATAATATAAATTTATAGTCTCCACTTACTTTGTAAGTACTGTATGGTCTCAGAAGATGAAACTGCAAGCTGCAGTATTTTGTGTTTGGAGTGGGAGGTTATCTCATTCTCCCAGCTCTTGCTGTTCAGACTTTGGTTACTTCCTGTTCATTTTACTGATACAAAATGTTCAGGTTTGGCTTTCCATTAGTGTGTGTTTACTAGCAGCACTTTTGCACAGTAACCTTCCCTTCCTCCTCCCCAGGTATTATGGCCTTGAAGAGCTTTTATGTGAGGGCTGAAGGACTGAGCACAAGTTTCTGTGTTATCTTGCCCTGGAAAGGGAGATTGTTTCACTCAACCAGCAGCTGAACAGGAAGCGGGGTGTCATCTCCACATCACACAGGTCAGTGTATAAATGTTTGTTGTCTTACTGGCTTCTTTGTATTTCTTTATAAGGTAAATACAGTCATAAGTTTAAATTGTGTGCATTTTTTTCTTTAACATGTCTTTAAGCATTTAGGATCACCAGGGTCCTTTTCCTGTGATCCCAAGTTGGTGTTAGAATACAAATATCTTCTAAACACAAATGCAGCACAACGGTGCTCTGAAAATGATGTGTGCACCAAGTGTCCAGCCTGGCCCTGGAGCAACCATCACCAGCTGGGAGGGTACCACAGACTCTGTGTCTCATCCCTTGGTTGCAATGTCCAACCAATACAGGGAAGTACGGGATTTTTTTCGTATTTTTATATTTGATAAGAATTTATACATACTGAAATATTCAGATTAGGGATAAAATTACTCCCTTTTTACTTCAGAGCGGTTATAACTTCCTTGTGAGGGGAAGAGGAGGGGCAGGCACTGATCTCTTTCGTGACCAGTGACAGGACATGAAGGAATGTCATGAAGCTGAGTCAGGGAAGGTTTAGATTCTTCACCCAAAAGGTGGTTGGACACTGGAAAAAGTTTCCCAGGGAGGTGGTCACTGCCCCAAGAGTTCAGGAAACGTTTGGACAACACTCTCAAGCACATGATGTGACTTTTGGGGCTGTTCTGTGCAGTCAGGAGATGGACTTTGATGAACATGCTGAGTCCCCTCCAACTCAAAATATTCTGTGATTCCAGCTGTTTTGTGCTGTTTGTTGTCTGTCTCCCACATAGCTTGCCTGAAACAGCCATTCACAAAGTAAGAATTACCTGTATGAAAACTGTTCCTTTCATACAGGATGAAAAGAGACCGCAGTCCCGATCTTTATACATAAACTGAAGTCAGCGTTCCTCATGTTGAGGGATGCACCTGGTGCAGGTAACTCTACAGGCTGAGCTCTGGGTGGGCACCCAACACAGGAGCCTGGGAACTGCTGACCCCTGGCATAAAGGGCCCCAGGGACCTGCGGGCAGCCAGGGGAGGGACACTGCGAGGCACAGCAGGACCACAGCAGGAAGAGCTGAGACGCTGGGAATAAATGGCTTTATGGACAAGACGAGTTTCTCAGGAAAAAGAAATCAGGAAGGTCAATATCTGGGGACAAAACACCTCAAAAGTCTATATTGTGTAGCTGCCATATATATGTATGTAGGTGACACTTGGTATATACCAGATAATTTAAAAACGCCTGTTGCGTTTGGCCTTAACATTCAGAAATAGAACCACTTTGCTGAAGAGTGAGCTGAGTTGTGTTGGAAGTGTTGGATTCACTGGAGTTTTTTTGAAATGCATCTTATAAATCTACAGCTGAACATGTCTCCTCTTCCTACACATCCCAACTCCCACCAGTGCAAAACACAAAAGATATAACAGAGGAACAATGTGTTAATTTTGACAGAAGTGTCAAGTTTGTCTTAAATTTTTTTAATTTGCCATATAACATCACTGAAGGAAGCACAGAGGAAATACTTTAGAATTGGCTTTCAAAAACAAATTCTTCTGGCAAATCAAGTGAGCATTTTTTCAAAGAATAATTTTCTATTTTTAGAAACTGTTGTATTATCCACTTTTCTAGTTGCTCTTTTTTTTTTTTTTTTTGTACCAGAAGGAATAATAGTATCCTTAAATGAAAAAATTGATTTCTGTTAGACTAGTCTTGGTTCTTAGAGCTAATCTTAGTTTCTACTATCTATTTTTTGTTTGTTTGTATAAAACAAGAAGTCTTCCCATGCGATGCAAATATTTAAGAGAATGCATAAACATTTCTTTTGGAAATCGAGGCTTTTAATCCAATTTCAGTGAAATTATGCTTACATTGATGTATCAGAGCAGAAATAGCATCCTGCATATCTTGCTTAGACGGGGATATAAAACTGTGCTTTGGGGCAGCCTTGCTAATTTAGTTGTTTCACTTCTGTTCAGTGTTTCTTTATTTAATTTTTTTGTTGATTTTTTTCAAATTATTCTGGAAGGTGTCCTTGTGTAGATTTCATTCTAATGAATGTTCCATTTGCATGTTTTAAAAATAAATTTTTAAAATTTGGAATCTGAAAACTAAACAGAAGAAGTATCAGGCAAAATGCAGAAAGGATTCCTTTCTCATTTTAGCTAATCCTTGTGGGCATATTCCTCAGTACTTAACTTCTCTAGTTCTGTAACTCCAGTGGATGGGAAGGAAGTAGTTTTGGGATGTGCACTACTGTGATGTTGGACAAGATCACTGAAATTCTTGCCATTCATAATCACAGTTAGCAAGGATGTCTTTTGTAGTGTACATGGTAGGAGTGCAGTCCAAGGACTCTTTACTCCTATCTTATCCATCCATCCTCACAACACTGTTAGTTCTTACCAGTGTGTTGATGAAACACAACTGCATTCTTCTAGCTGGTTTTAACATGGAACTCTATAAACCAATATATATTTATGATACCTCTTTTCTGACACAATAAATCTGCTAAATTTCTGTATTTTCTATATCTATCTATATCTATAATAAAAATAGGTAGATGATTATTATTGTGCCTTACCACTAGATCTGTAAAATTTAGACTGACGTAGACAGTTTCCTGCTTTTGACTTTGAAATCCATCTTTGATTTAATTAAAAAAAAAAGAAAAAAACTTGATGAGAATGCAGGGAGTCTTGGCTGCCTGCAGTCGTGTCCATTTTCATCTGCTATTGTGCCTGTTAATTGCTTGGACCACCTCACTGGGACAGAGATGCCAAGCCATAATAGCTCCATACAGGCACTTTGCATAATAAGGTGAGTGGCATCATTTGCAGCTGGGACACCCATCACAGGAGGTCTTCAAAGCCCTTTTGAGCACTGAAGTACACCTGTCGGCTTTGCTGTGCCAAATGGGACTCTGAGTGGAGGAGGGAAGGCAGGCATGGAAAACAGGACAATTTCTCCTGGCCAGAAGGGGCCAGCCATACTGCAGCTGGCAGCTTGGGCCACTTGTGCTATATTTAACAGGAAGATGCTGCCTGATTATGGCTGGAGAGGGAAAACTAAACCACCCAAGACAGAGACTGTGACCTTACTCTGAGAAATTGGCCGATACTGATAAGAAGGCATAGAGTGGAGGAGGAGCAACATGGTTGAGTCCAGGTGGTGCCATGAAAAGTTAGAATACCTGAGCCACATGTACTGTGTGGAAGGTCTGCCTCCTCCTTCTGTGTTAGGATTTGGCTTTGCCTTTGCTTTCATTGTGGCCAAGGTCTTCTGAGCTAAGTATCTTTTTTCTGAAAAAAATTGGAATACAGTTCTGCTGCAGTGCTCAACATCAGGTCACCACCAGATCCTGACAGTAGCCCAAGATGATATATACTTAGAAATCACATGACTCAGTTCTCAATAGATGCTTGACAGGTGCTTTAGGCAAATGTTGCTTTAGCTACCAAAAATTGTATTTGAAAGAGTCTTTGGCCTAAGGGATACGTAAGCCTGTACATCGACATATTTCAGTTCAGTATAGAGCAGATGCATTGCTTAGGACATTTTATGTCCTGTTCTATTATATATTTGTCCATTTATATTAACTCTTGGAATTTTAGAAATGGGACAACATCTTGTGTATTTCTTGATGTAATATGTGAATTCTGGAGTGAATATATAATACATTTTTTTAAATGTCTATCCTATCAGCTGATCTACTTGTATCTGATATCCATCTCCTGTCAGTGCCTCTCTTGTAAATATTTCCCAATCTCTCTTTGGAGGCCAAATTCTTTTAAGCAAAATACTTTCTTCCTGCTTTTTCTGCCAGGTGGATTTCTGTGTGTCAAATGGAGCCTTTGTGCCAGTTGTGAGAGCAGTTTCCTCTTAGGTAAAGCAGCAACATCATACAGGGAATACCGATAGGGATCAAGAGCAGCTTGTCAACTAGAGAAATACCATCTAGAGATAAAAGGAAGTGTCTAGCTGGTTCTTTTCCACAGTGACCACATACCCTCTGTTCCACTTGGTCTAGTGCTCAGCCATCTGGAAACAAGAGGGTGGAGAAAGATTCTTTTCAATTTATGTGCAACTTTCATTTTACATCTCAGGCTTTCTAGTAGTAAACATAAGTGAAAGTTAAATACCTGCAAAGAAAACAACATTCTCAGAAACTTGAGATATCTAGTCTTGAGATACCCGTTCTAAACCCCAGTTTAAACAGGATTAGACAGAGCAGTTTGCTCAGGATTGTGTCCAGTCAGGTTTGAGTATCTCCCCAGAATCATTAAGGAGTTCTCTCTTCTTGCTGCTGTAACACGACTGAACAGCAGCTACAACCAAACAGCAAGTCCTGGTGCAGCAGTGCATGGTTTGCTTCACAAGGGCCTTCCCCTTTTTCCTAATGACTACTGGAACAGAGGAAGGATTTAGAAGGAAGAGAAGAAACAGAATTGGAATCTTCAAATAATTATTAAATCCTTTATCTCATGTAGCGACTGCACAACATGAAACCTGGTGAAAGAAAAAGTTCTCAGAAAAGACTTAGGTAAATCTTAACTCTGGCAATAAGTAACCAGTGTAAAACCTTCCCCTGAAAAATCCCTGCTGGAATTCAACCATTAAACTAACACCAAGCACTGCAACATTTGGCATGGAGGAGCAGATGTCCATTACTGCTCCAAAAGCAGCATATGAAGAGGCACTTGCTATTGGATATGAAACTGTGTACTTTTTGGTTCAGAAACTGTGAATACATATTTTCTTTTATTAGAGATAGGTCTTAATATTGAAGTTAATTTTGGGTCTTTGAATATTTAACAATTGTATGTGTTTAAATATACAAATAATAACATTTAAAATATTCTGAATGTACCTAATCACTTAAACATTTTTTATCCAAACCTGGACTATTTTACAGGTTCTTAGATTAACTTTGCAGACAGCTTGTAAGCAAGTATGGGTTACTTGTGTGGTCTGGTGACAAGTTTTTGACAATCTGTTGCCAGAATATCTGTCTATCAATAAGTTCATCAGTAGACTTCATTTATTAGAGAAAATTAGAGGTAACTGGCTTTGGGGTTTTTTTTTTTCATGCTTAAGGAATGATACAGATTGACAGTTGGCTTGTTTTGTTGTTGTATTTTTTCCTTTGTGTCTGGTGGTTTTTTTGGCTTTTGGTTGTTGTTTTTGTTTTGTTTTTTTCCACTGCAGTATTTGCAGTTTGATTTGAATTACCTGAAGGAACAAATTCCTTTTTCAGTGATGAGGATTAAAAGAGAGCACCAAGGTATTGCTGTAGTCAGGCAACATTCCATAGTGTTCTATATTAAGCTTTCCCTGAAAGTAAAGATTTGCATGTTCTATGTTAATTATCCCACCTATAATTATCCCCCCTTACCATAATACCCTAATAAAGCACTCTTAATATTAATAAAGCATTACACTCACAAGAACAACCCATCACACTGGTCTTCATTCTGCATATAAGCCCCCTAATATTAAAAATTAAAAAAAAATGGCTCTACCCCAAGCAGAAATGAAGTGAGTGTCTGGCAGCTTATGGAAACACAGCACATCCACAATCACATTTGACTGCAGACTGAGGGGCATATCACACCTCAGACAACCTCTTCTTCTCCCTCAGGGATATTAATTCTCTTTATCTACTCAATTAGCATGTAAAATTAACACCGTTCCTGAGAATATTAGTGATCAGAATTTTAGTAATGCTCATATCAATGTTAATCTCACTGCATTTTCCATGACAATTAAGGAGATAGTAGAATTATATTGTAAGAGTCCTGTGACATCCATATTTCTCAAATACTTTTCCTCTACACTTGTGCAGGAGACTTTTAAAAAAGCCTAAACTATTGCACTGCAGAGGGAGAAATTTATTTTTTGCCTATTCTTAGTGGGTTTACTGTAATAGTTGACACTTATCAGTAATATTTAATCATGGTGTGGAGTTGATTCAGAGTGACTTATCTGAAACATCTTAGCCTATGTCTTTAAAATAAATCTGTCATATATTCATAAACACACATAGAGGTCAGATAATGTTAGTTGTCAGGTCTGACTATGCCCTGACTTTTATTTTAAAGTGGAGAGAGACCAATCTTAATAAGAGAACAGAACTGTTGGATTTGAATTACATCCTTTTTGTCCTTTTCTTATTTGAAAATTCTGCCTGCTTAATTTGACAATAAATTAAGCACTGGTGTTAAAACTGGATTTTCATTGAGGCTGAAGGAACAATATCCCTGTTAAGAAGAAATTACTGCAATGAAGAGGTCTGGTTCATTCATCTTCACCTTAACTGAGCTCTATGACTCTGCATTTAGATTTAAACCTCTCTTCCTAGCAAAGATCAGTATCGACAAACACTGTGATTTTAGGATACCCTATGGAAAGATGGTTTAATTTTCCCTTTTCATTTGCTGCCTTGCCTACCACTAGGCTGACCAGTCCTACCCTGTCTGCCCTGAGTCCTCCTTGGTGATGGGAAGGGATTGGACTTTGTGGAAAATGCAGCGACACTGGGTGCTGCTTTCTGATAACTGAGGAGGTGTGAGGCAGCTCGGAAAACTCTTAGTTCCCACTCTTTTCTTCTCAGTTACCTTCCAGCAGGAATTCAGTGTCAAAGACAGTGACTGGAATAATGCAGAGAGGAGAGTTTGTGAAATGGAAATGCAAACAGGCTGAGAACGTTGTTCTCCTCTATTGTCTTCCCATATAAAGCCTGTGGCTAGGCTCTGAAAGGGAAAAAAGATATATATTAAAAAAAATAAAATATATGCATCTATAAAATGAGATATATGTATAATATATCAAGCAATTTTTAATACTCAGAATTAATTTCTTAACAGGGAAGTAAAATTATCTAATAATGTACTTTACTAAAGCTGTTCCATGGCAGTGAGCATGATTAAGAAAGAGCAGTTTTCATCTTATAAATTATATTTTAAAATTAAATTTTAATAACGCATTAATGCTGTCATTCATGTTTCCTATATTTTTAATAAGTAAATTGGTTACCTTTCTAATCTTTTTATAAACTGGATTCCTATCCTATGACGAAATTGAAAGTAGTGCTTTTCCCAAATTATTAAATTATAGAAATTAAAGGGAAATCCTAATAGATTTAATTTTCACTCCACATTTAATCTTCCCATTTGTGTTTATAGAGGTCTTCCCTGGTTCTTGTTTCTAAAATGTACCTCCTGGAGAACATTCATTCCTGCTGAACCCATATAAGCAGACATTTATTGACACTGTTAAAATAAACTTTGTCCCTTCAAAAGAGAGCTTGGTTATACATTTTAATATGTCTATTTATCTTTGTATTTCTCTCAGAGTCAGTAAACCTGAATAGCTCTCTTTTATAGGCTGTAATGACTCAAGTGGAAGAGCTTTGCAATTATTTAATTAATTTTATTAAATATTAGTGCATATGGTTTTCAAGGTGTTTATGAACTGGTTAAGCTCACTTGTCTTTTGGAACTCACTCGTATTGGGAATCACTTCTCTCGTTAAGATCAATGCCTTCCCCTGAAAAATAACATATTTGTGTTTTATTTTGCTTTTTGTCATGTGGCATGAAGGGGAGTTTGCATCTTTTCCTGCCTACCTGCTTTTTAAAACAGAATTCTGTACAGTTTGGAGTAGGTGTTTTATGTGGATCCTATAACTGCATTTAAGAGAGCAAGCACACTACCACAACTGAGAGCTGTTTCATAGTGTGGGACACTGTTAGATTATCCCAATTTCAGAGGAATTACGGACAACCATAACTTTCTGAAGCACCCATCCATCCCAGACTGGTGTGCATAAGGCACAGCTTGTTATCCCCTAAGCAGAAATATCACCAGAAGCAGAGCTGGTATTAAACTGTATTCACCCACTGTTAAATTCTCTTGGCCTTTAGTTTCCACTTATTTCAAACAGGCTTTCCACTGAGGAGCTCTCATTTGTGCAGAATTAACTTCTAAGAGAAGGGAACTGAGTTGACAGAATGTGAAAAATCAGCAGAATGTCGTTCTCAGGAGCACGAATTCTCACTGCCATCAGTTATCTTGTGACTTCCACAGCATTTGTGTTTGGTTCTAAACAAAAACAAGACAGACCTTCATTTATTTGTGTAAGTGGGTAGGAACACTATATATAATTGTAATTCTTTGAACCTTTGTCCAAAAAAAAATCCATACAAAATCATGTACGTGGAAGAAATTGCGCCTCGTGGGTGAGCTGTGCACAAGGAGCAAATGCTGGAATAAAATGTTCTCTTAAGCATGCAGTGTTTATTGTAAGCTAAAGCTACTAGAATACAGTCCTTGTCTGAAAATATATCATGCAAACACTACATATCTCCTTTGGAAACCAACAAAACCTTGAAAAGGGTCTGAGATAGATAATTTCTTCCCCATGGCATTAAAAAAACAGAAAGTGGAGCAGAAGAAAACTCTCAGCTGTTCAGAAAGTGACTACATATGGTTCCCAGCAAATCTTGTAAGCTCAAATTTTGCTAATTCTAAAGAAAAACATCTAAACAAAGTCTAAAGAAAAGTACTGAAAAAAAAAGGTTCCGTGGAAATGGTGTCACTAGAACATGTACAATTATCTGGTCATCACATAGCAAAGGTTAAACTTGTGCTGGCAGAAGGTTGGATAATGAAAAGACCAGATCAGCTGTTTCATTTACTAATTTTAATTGGTTGATTTTATAAAGATCAGACTGATTGAGGAGATTGCAAATGTCTAACTATTAAATGCCTCTTGGATCTTTAAATTTCACAGCTGCCAATAAATATCACAGTTTATCAACAGTGAGTTGTCTTAGAAATCCTCCCAGTGGTATATTCTTTTGGAAAGTGATTTTAGATTTTTAGGGCTCTTGGAGCAACTGCTCTGAAACAGCTTTAGGAAAGGGGTATATCTTTTTCCAGGCCACCTACTTGGTCTGGTTTTATCTTGCCTTCTTTGCAAACACAATTTAGTCTCTCTGCCAGCTCACCCCTTGACCTTGTGCTGAGAATGACATCAGTAACACCAGTTCTGGTGACAGTTTGTGATGTGGATATTTATCCACCGAAGCTCTGGACCAAACCCATCAGTTCACTTCGTACAGGGTATGAAATGTGCCATTGGGCAGCTCTGACTTTCAGCCTTTACTGTCTGGGGTCAGAAGGGGACCAATGACCTTTCTATGAACGGCACTGTGGCCTGTCAGAGCCGTCGCCGTGAACTCTCATTTAAAACTCTCTTGTAAAACAGATGAAGGTACACCCTAATCACTAACCAAACAATAGCTTTAATGCCTCGAAAATAATGGAGTAAGTTACAGGCACCAGAATAAATTACAACTGATTTTGAGCAGTCATTGAAGAGAAAGTTCAGGGGTCGTGACAGAAAGAGACCTTGCGATGGGTTGGTACATTATTAATACAGTCTCTTAGGTCATGTCTTGGCCAGATATATTTGCAATGGGTTCAAAATGCCTATTAAACATTTACTACTTTTTTATAGCTCTATGCCACACTTAGCACTGATTGACATATTTTAAGGAAGTTGTATGTTTTGTTCATTATTGTATTGATTAGTGTGTGTGTGTGTGAGCACATATTTGGACATTTATATGTATACAAACACGTAACTGTGTATATATAGAGAGGGAATCTGGGCGGGTTTTTTTGTCCTTTCTGTTATACCATTGTTTGCATTACTTTTTTCCCCTCCTGCTTTCACTGAGCCTTGCCAAGGGTAGACCCTGAGGCAAAATACCTACAGGTTTGCCTGCCATTTTGACATTCCAAATAATTCAGGAGGAATACCATAGAGTAGCTTTTTCCCATTCTCTTTCCTTACTCCCCTTCATTCTTCCTTGCCGTTTTGTTGCCTTTATTAACAATAAACATTTTTTTTTAAATCTTTTAACTCTAATCCTTTTGTCTTTTCATCAGTCAAGGAATAGGCAGTTCAATGGATGCTAAACAGCCTTAAATCGTAAATTGCTTAAACTTCTGTTGTTGCATGCTCAGAACTCACCTTCTATTGCAGCCTTCAGCTGTAGTTAGCTACTATGGCACACTAAAACCTGTTGTAACACCAGTTACCTGTAGCACAGTAGCAGGTGTTTATGCCACCCTGAATATCAATATTTCCAGCCAGCCTGAAAACAGCTGCCATGTGCAAGAAAATAAAACACTGATGGTGTTCTGTGAGTGAATCAGAGTTTTGTGGGGGAGTTTTTTAATATTAAAGTGTTTTAAATTGGTAACAAAAGATTTATGCAAAAAGGACTCTGGAAAAACTTAGTTCTCAAGTGACGAGGGGCATGGATCAAATCTGTATATTCATTGCACTACTACTAGAATTTGATGGAGAAGGGATAAATATGTTTGTTCACCTCTAGTTAGGAGTTATTTTTCCAGCATTGATGGGTGGGAGCTTACAAGTGTCCAAAGCTAAGGATTATTTAATATCTCTAATTACCAAAACGTAAGATATCTATAATACCAGGGGTCAAAGTCTGTTGAGATTTGTATTTCTTCTTCCAAACCTTCCTTCTTGCAAAAATAAGATATTATTTGAATTCTTGTTTAAAAAACCAAACAAAAGAGTTCCCTTTTGGAATGGAGACTTGGGGGGTATGATCATGGCATGAAGAAAGACATAACAACTAGTTTTTAATTCACAATCTTTTTTACCTTAAGGATTTGAGGCTAGGGTCGTATGGTCTTAAGTAGATAAATGCAGCTGATGTGTAGCATAATTGCCTGAGTTTACCATGGGCTTGGTGCAATCTAGCAGTTTTCACAATTTCATGTACCAGTATTTACCTTCAAGGAAGTAAATCCCTGGTATTTACTGACATTCCAGGTAATGCACTGAAAGAAAATGGTAGAGATTCCAAAATGACTTCGTTTTGTTGTTGCTCACCTTGCAAAGGTGAGTCTTTCTCCTAAAACACAGAAAGGTTTCAAGAGTTTATAGGTAGCAGTTTGTGGCAAAGAATTCTTGTAGACTTTTCTCCTCTAAAAATAGAAACTCTTATTTATAAGAATTCAACTATCATGCATTATAGAAATTTATTACACTGAACATAACCTTTCCTTGCAGATAAGAATAAAATGCTTTAAAGTTATAGGTTCAGTTAGTTTATTCATGTGTATAAATTTTCTCAAGGATATGTGCATTTTCAGTAACGCTTTTATGCTTTAATGTGTAGTTTATTCCAGACTGCCTTTGTTAGAAAACTCATGAAATGTCTTAAAAATCTGAATTTGTGCCATTAAAATAGTAAAAAATTAAAACAGGGCTTTGTGATGAGTCTTTCCACCTGTTTTTACCTGCATAAAATCTGGGAGAAGTGCAGTATCCAACAGAGGAGAAAAAATGTCACTTCATCTCTGGAAAGTGCATATCTGACTGATGGAATTGCCTGCACAGGCAACATGCTAATAAAATGGCTTGGACTTTAAATAAAGTTGGACTGGCTATCAACTGGTTCCTGAAGGAAGAAAGTTTGGTATGTGGAGCTGTTATCTGTGGAAGACTTTTTTCATTTAACAAGTAATTCACTGTAATTAAAATAAAAATGAAATGGCTTTCACTGTAATATCCTCAGAGAGTTTACCAAACTAATATCCTAACTATGTAAAGGCAGAGGTAATTCTTCATCCATAAGGTTTTTATGGAAATATGTCTATTCTTTCCCAAAGCAGAAAATGATACATTTTATTTAAATTACATTTTCTAAGCAGGAATGTTTTATGTAATAGAATTTTTTACATAGTGCATAATTTATGGATCCTGGGAACAGGTGATTAAAGTGTTGTTCTCAGTAGAGGTAGTCCAAAGGAACCTTTGACACACATTAAGATCACCTGTATTTACCATATATTTTTGGTGATTTTATACAGATACATGTTCCCATGGAGCCTTCACAGGACGAGAAAGAACAACACTGCCTGGGTCTATTTGTGTTTATAAGTCTATTTTGTGTTTACAGAGCAGTTTATTTTATGTTCTGCTTTAAAAAAAAAAAATCAATATGGGCTGTGTTGAAAACAAGAAAACTGTAATTAAAGGCATTGATGGATAGTTACATTAACAGCTCTTCAACAGCTAATCTGGGACCATCTGTTCTGCAGTGGTCTGAAAAGGTTAACAGCATATGGATGCCTCTACTTGCCACATTCTATAACACAGACTTGCCAGGCTGAGGGAATGGTGCTACAGAGCAGGACTTCTGGAAAAGCACATTGTGCTCAAGTTCAATTCACGCTGCCAGAAGTGGCCACCCAGGACGCAGTTTTGCCAGGCAGGCACATCATTAACTGGTGTAATTATTATTATTTTTACTTTTTTGGCAATGCGAGTTAAGCAGACTAAATCAGCAAGTGGGTGTATGTCAAGCTAAGAAGCAGCTAATGGGTGTTATTGAGGTTTTGGGCTTTTTATTGGTGAGAATTGTAGATTAAAAAAGACCAAAACAAAACCAAAAAAGGAAAAATTTCAACAAACTACCAGAAAACACTGGGTATCGTCAGAAAATCTCTGAAATTCATTAACGAACAATGCGTTATTTATCTTCTACACAAAATGGATTTTTTAAAATCGTGCTGTGTATAACCAATTTTCAAAATATTGTCATGAAATGAATAGCACAGACCCTGGGGCAGGGCTGTTGTGCCCGTGTGGAGCCTGGCACAGGGCTCCCAATGAAGCCAGGATTAGCTATTCCTGGGAGCAGTTAATGTCAGGGCTACAGCTGTACCTGCGCCCAGGTGTGGATCCTGCTGGGCTGGGCTCTGTCCTGAGGGCAGCCTGGCCTGGGACACCTCTCCTCACGAGGGATGCTGCAAGAGGAAATGACTATGCAAGTTATCTTCTTAGTTTGCTTTTTTCCCCTTTCATCAGCAGCAGAGTTTTCATCACAGGGGAGAGAAAAAGAGACATGGGAGAGGTAATAGTTTTGTCCTTTTATGTATTTATATAGATATATAGTATATGGTTCTTTAATGGCATAGTACTTAAATTATACTTAACAGCTCATAAACTCTTCAGAGTAAAATTAAATTGTTTGGGTTATTTGAAGCATCATGGGGAAAGGTTTCTCATTCTTGTGTGTATCTGGGTAGTGGGATAGCCTTGAAGAAACTCGATGGGGAAGAAAGCAAACTATGGTAAAAGCAGGAAAACTGAAAATGCACTGAAAGGATAATTGAGAAGTCATCACCCACGTTATTGATTTCCTCACAGCAAAGAAAGCTTTGCAGCAGATGAGAGCCTTGAAGAAAAGTGGTTGTAGGAGAGCATTGGGTTATTGCTCTCAACTGGTAAAATACTTGAGGGCTTTTGTTTGGCTGAGTTTACCTATTTGACTCTAATATAGGCAGATTCACTGAAAGGTGGAAAATCTGTGTAAGAAGCTGAAGAGGTGAATTTTGTTGCAGTGGCTATGCTTTTATCAGTCTGTAAGAGCCAGCTAAAATGTGTCAAGAATATTCTGCAGTCCTCCTGTAGGACTCTTCATCCTCCGCATTAAAAGCATGAACCTGTCAGAGTTTTGTACACCTGAGTTAATCAATCTGCATCACTTATGGAGCCTGGTGTGTGGACTCAGCCTGCATTTTAGTTATGTGAGGAGCTGGCTTCTGCCTGCTCTGGGGTTACATGCTCAGTACAGCTGTCTCTGAGGGAAAAAAACAGCCAGGTAGCTCCTCACAGGGTAGAAAATGGCATCTATTCAAATGTACTATCACAGAATGAAGTAGAGTAAAAGTCATTTAACAATGAATCATCAAAAGCATTTCTGATCAATTTAAAAAAAAAATCACTGAAGTATTTCTGAGTGGCTGAGTAACCTCTAGAGCAAGAAATAACACTCGTAACTGTGAAAAGAACTAAGGGAACAGGGACTATAAATTAGAGAACTTTATTCATAATAGTGTCATACGAGGAACAAGTAGAAGAATAATATTACTCTATCAAATATCTTGTGTATCTGGATTCCTATGAAAAACATACAAAAGAAATTGACAAATATATACAATGAGAAAGAGGAACAGGAGGTCTTAACACAGTGTCAAGTTTATGATCTAATTGGTGTACAGAGACTTGAAGGAATAATTCACGTAGTGTAAATCCTAAATAGTGTTTGAATTTTACAGGAGTATATCTTGCAAAAAAACCCCAACCAAGCAAACCAAAAAACAAAGTAAGGAGATATTCCCTTACAACAACTCACTCATGTCTAAAACACAAACAGGGTTTAAGTGTCTGCAAAAGTATAGAAAAAAGAGTAAAATCTTTCTGATCTCTTCAATCTGATCCAGGCCTCCAAGTACGGAAACCCAGGTTTTGGACACCTTTCGTGAACATTCATTAAACTGCAGGTTTGGTAGTTCAGTAAAATTGTCACAATGTGTATGATTAAAACATAGACTACGTTGGTTTTCACAGGTTAAAGCTTTTAAAAAAATAATCTAAATCAAAACACTACATATAGGTGTAAATTAAAAATACTTATAAGATTGGAAAAGTAAGGAAAGGGAAGGGAAGTTGGGACACGAGAGAAATTACCTGGGAGGAACTTGTTGAGAATGTACTGGTGCAACTCATCTTGGAAGATGCATCATGGAACAAGAGTATTTGTGCTCTTTAGGAAAGAACAGAAAGTAATGAAAAAACCCAATCGATTTCAATCCACTTCAGTAAGTGAGGAGTTGTGCTTCACGTGAACCCAGATGGGGTGAAATAAGGTTAAAGAGTCTGTGAAGAAACAACAGGTTTTATTATTTTTAAATCTTTTAATGGAGGAAAGAGAAGAGAGAGACACAGAACGTGTAGCAGGAGTCCAATTTGGATAAATCAGGTGTAGTTAAATTATCTTAAAACAGAAGTACAGAAGAATTAAGGTTAGTGAGGGAGAATACATAAGTACAGCAGTAGGAAGGTGAGCGTACAAAAAGAAATGCAGCTGTGTTAAAGAATTCAGACACTATTTCTGTCTGCTACCTCTAAGAAAAAGCAATTTTTTTAATCTCTACTCAGTGAAAATGAAAGTTATTGAGGAAAAAATCTCAGACAGTACAAGTGTGTTTTTCCTTGACTAAAAAGGCAACTTTGATTTCTTGAGTGAAGCAGTTAATTTTAATGCCAAAAGGGCAAAATAGGCTCTAATAGGAGAAGAACATAAAAGAGCTGGGTTAGATGTTTTCAAGACAGTTGGGGCACATTAAATTATCAAAGTGGCTGAATCAATCTCACAGCCACTCACAATGATCTTAGAGATGCTGGAGGACAGGTCAGGCTGTGGAAGGGGCATCTCTGATTTCTTGAATACATAAGACCAGGAGAATTATAGGTGAGACAGCTTAATTTCAGTTATGGGAAAAGCAGCAAACCAGACATACGCCATGTGAGCACCTGCAAGATAACAAACATCAACATGGGTTTGTCCAGAACAAATCTTATAAAGCCAATTTAATTTCTAATATGGCAGGATAATAAGCCTTTGCATAGAAGGGAAACAGTGGATGCATATCATGATTTAAAGAAAAAAAATCTTTTGAGAGTTATATAAGATTTTCCCTCCTAGGCTAGGGAAATTAACCCAAGGTATATGTGTAAATGGTTAGAAAAAAGCACTCAAAAAACACCTCTCTGTGTTTTACTTTTTTTGGTATGTTGTATCAAATAATTTTCCTTAGGAATCTGACCTCTGATCTAATGTTTTACTAAATTTTTTCATTAATGATCAGGATGATGCAAAAGATCAGTAATCTGGGAAAGATTGCAACTGGGATAGAAAAAATATTTGATTCTTGAGGTAAATGTCTGAAAGGATAAAAAACATAGATATAGCCTCTGCATAGATAGTGAGGATGAACTGCAAGAATATATAATGAAGAAGAGTTGCCCAGTAAGAGTTCTTGTGGAAATCATCTGGGAAATATTTTGGATCACTAACTGAATGAGCACAATGATTCTGTGCTATTTCATGGAAGTAAATACATGGGGATTCTCAAGCAGACCTGGCCCTGCACCAGGAGCCCTGCTGAAGAGACACACTCCACCTAAAGCAGTATATTTTTTTTTTTTTTTTGCTGGTTTTTCTGTACAATTTTCTTACTCTAATCTCCAAGCAAATCTATCTCAATGAAAGTGCCTGGGGTTTACAACTCAAGGAAGTGGAAGGGCTTCTTACAATTAAAACTTAGGAAAGTTGTCCAGCACCGCCTCCTTCTCCTTTCACCCCCATGGATAGACCTGTGAGCTGGCTGACTGGCTTTAATTGCAAAATATCACCATATTTTGATCCTTATGCCTTAGGTTTGCTGCACTGTAGGTCCTCTGACTTGTTTTGAAGTAAACTCTGCTATTGATACATTATTAAGTGGATATGGGACTAGCACACCCTTAGAGTGAAAATTTTCCAAGGCTTGTAATTGCTTCAGTGAGAGGCAGGTTCTGTTTGATTCTAGACATACTGTAGATAAATATTTTGCAGGCTGAATTTCTAAGTACTCTCCAGCACCTGAGCTGACTGATGTGACCGTCCTGAAAGGTCTGTTGGCATCTGAGGATTCAAGAGAAAGACAGACATATCCTGGTATCATGCATATATGACACTGTTACTCTCCCTTCCGTGGGGGTGAAAAGAAATAATATTGTTCCAGTGATAAATCCTTTATGTCTCAACTAGAAACTAAAACACTGCCCTGCAGGAAAGTTATTGTTTTAGTGCCAAACAAACACAGCTTGTCAGCTTCCATACCAAAAGTTTATTCGGTCATCACCGAGAAAGTCCAGGAGGTCTGGGATATATTTGGACCTTAAATGTGAGTGCAGAGCCCTGTGAGTGATATTTGGAGTAGTTTTGCTGTATCTTGTCATTCTAACTTAAATTTTTGACAGCTTTATTGTGTGGACCCCAAATTGGTGGTTTAGTCTCCTTCACAAAGGATTCCCTGTATTTTATTTTTAAAATGCATAGACACTTTTATATAATTAATGATTTAAATGACCAGAAAATGTAAACCTTGGTGTTCAGCTTTTAAATTGTAAAACCAAGTAGTTGTGGGTGTGTGCTTTCTTGTTTCCTGTTCTGTTGGTTTTTGGTTGAGGATTTTTTAACCAAAAATAAGGTTATGGTCTCTATCCAAGCTCCTCCACCCATTAAATTCTGAGGGAAGTGCAGATCTGGATTTTGCATACATTGAGAATCAACTTAAAGATAGTTTTCATTTATTTAGGGACTTGTCTTCAATTTTTCTTATGAATGCAAGCTCCCAAAAACTTTTCTTACAAAGAACAGGGTCTTCCTCATAGATTAATATTACCAATTTTACTTTATAGTTTAATTATTGTTGTGTGTAAAGTTTAAAAGAAAGTCTTGCACGAGCTTCTGCTCTGAGGATTGAAATTTATAGTATCTGTATGTGAGGTATACAGCAATATTTGTATAGTATAAAATTTTTCTGAGTTTGAAATGCCACAGGAATGCCTTTAGCACTGCAGCAGAACAGAAAAAGAAATCTAACATAGAAATATGTCCCGGCCTGTGAAAGCCTTTACAACTTTGATTTAAATATGTTCCTCCTAATTATAGCAACCTGACTTTCCAGACTTCTTGCAGATGTCTCTAATTTATAATCCTTGTGCCCGTTTTTCATACGGAGTTTTTAAGGTTGTTTGATTTACTTTTTTTTTATTGTTAATAGATTGGTCATCCTCATATCTTAATAAAACAAAAATTGAATTATATGCACTACTAAGCAAGCATGACAGGACTCTTGCTAGCAGATGTAAAGTGTGAAAACCTGTGGGAAAATCCTATTCATTTTAGGTTCCACTTGAGAACGCTGCAGTGCACTGCAAATGGATTCAGTCTTAACAGTACTGAAAAGACAGAAGCAGGGGAACAATGGAAATCAATGATTTGAACCTAATTAAAAAGACCTGATAAAAATTCTGGAGAGCCAGATGGCAAAGTCAATTTCTCAGTGTAATATCTGTGCAGATAAAGAATATGATTAGCTGTTGACATTCTGCAAGGGTAGAATGATCTTATCAGCAGGATGTCAAAGTATTTCTTTAACAGTATTAGACTGTGCTTTTATAACTATTGTACACCTGAGTTAATGGAAATCATTTTTCTTCCAGGAAGTACGAGACATAATTTTTTTCAGATGTCACAGTGCAAAACTCACAAGTTGGTTATGTTGATAAAAGGTTTAGACTTTGACTGCTGAAGGCTAGACACGCACATGATCTGAACATTAAAGCTGAAATCAGTCCAATTTTAGGTGTTGCAGAACACGAGCACTTTTGTGAGTATTTATATCTATATTTGTATTTATAGTTTCCAGATAATTCTGTTGAATTAGGAGTAAATTTTGGAAAGGAAGTTTCCTGTACATATGTGTAATGAAGCAAATATTTCAGTGCCTTCAGCTGAGCTGTTTAGTTTGTGTACAAAATATTTTAAAAGACAAAATGAATAAATAATGTGATGTCCCTATATCTAAGATAGTCATGCTGGAGAAAAGATTTCACATTCTTTTCACTTTCCCTGTGCTTGGTGAGTAATCTTTCATTGTGCAGAGCAGCAAAGACATGTCAAATTTAACTTTTCTGGAGTGCTGATAAATGTATGTCTCTCTGTATGTGACTTTCTTGTTTTTTTCATCCATAAAAAGAAGCAATCTGCATTAACTGCTTGTATTTCATGCATTACTACTTTTTATTATATGCATCACACTAGTATCCATTTTTGTGTTCATATATATTAGTGTTTCTAACACAGCCATTACACATTTAATCCTTTGAATTCAGACATTATGAAACATAAATTACAGCTCTTTAAAAAAGCCTCAATAACTGGTACTGGATGGCCTGTGATGCAGACAGTTCAGGTATAAATTGTAGAACAGATGAATCTTCCTTAAACTACACTAATTAAAGCAGTTTTAAAAATCTGGGCTAAGGATAAAGCAGATGATACTTTACACAAGTAAAACACAAGATTCTCTGACAAGGGTTGTCTGGCACACAGTAAAGCATAACAGTGCAGTGGGAACAGTTTTGAGTAACTGAGCATTGAAATCTTCTTTCTTTATAGTTTTCAGATAAAATCAAAGGCAGAACTGCTGACTAGCAACTGGCAAGCAGTAATATTCAGATCCCAGCTTTAAAATCTAAAGCAACCTAAATTACTCTGTTTCACTTGCATGTTCTGATTCAAACACCTTTTAAACACCCTCCGAATCCTTTAATACTTTGACTATGTCTCCCCTAGGAAATTTAAAGGACTGGCTAAATATAGGACGTGACTCATGGCAGTTATTGACTTGTGCCCTTTATTGAGATATTAGACTTCATTATGCTAATGTCAGAATTTATCTCTGTCCATGCTGAACATTTAGAGGGGAGTAACACTTCTTATTAAGTGATAATTGATGAGGTGACACAGATGAGGAGTCTCCCTGAAACGAGATGCAGCTTGGGATAATCAGGGCTCCAATAACTGATCACCAACTGCTTGCTGAGTATAAGAGCTGTCAGTAATACATTATTCTGTAGATAAATGCAGTTCCCATTTGCACAGTGTGAGTATTCACTGTGTTGGCAGTACTTTCTCTATCCTTAAGACAATCAGAGGCCTGAAAATGTCCCTGTTGTGGAAACAACAAGTGTAGCAGCATTTACCTACTGCCTGATAATTTTCTTAACTAAGAGTGGAACTGATATGTTCTCTATTAAAAGCTGTACATATACTTCCTTCATGATATATAGTTCAATAAGGTATTTCAGAGGTGATTAGATCCCATCTAATCTTCCAGACTTTTGAAAGCTACGTTTTCCTTTTTAATCTGTATTTTGTACTTCATAGATACCAAGATAATATTTATAATGCAAGTTAGTTATGCAGTTTGTGTTTTTGAAGTTGAAATTGTAATAATCATTCAGTCCTTGGAGTGAAAGTCATTTTTCAGCCTTTATTTCTTTCCCCTTATGTTCCCCAGTCACTTTGTGTACGTGGTTGTTCTAGATCTGCGTTCCTTGATGCGGTTTTATTGTACAGCACATCTGCAACACTGCTGGGAGTATATCTGATGATCTCATTACTGGATCAAAGCTTCAGTCTCTTGGGTCACAACCCTGCTTAATGTTCTTGTGCAGAAGCCTCCAGACTTCCACTAAAAACAGCACTTTGTGCTCATAAAAGCAATTGCTCAGGACATAAGCAGCCAGAAAAGAAAAAAAAATATAGCAGTATAAAAAGTACTTGAGGCTTTTGAGTTAAAAAAAAAAAAAAGATGGTTTATGATATCAGCTTTTATTCTATCTGCTTGCCATGTTGGACTGTCATGGCCAAAAATCAGTCATTTATTATTTTAGGAAATGAAAACATGGGGAAAATGAAGCTTGAAGACTTTATTTTAAAAACATAATTTATGACCCTGGAATGAGAATCAAGAACATTTTTGCTTTTCAGATGCTGGTCTCTTTCTTTTACCTACATTAGATGAACATGGCACTATTTTATGAGTTATAAAAGCTTCATATTATTAAGCCCTGATGGAATATAATTGGAAAAAATACACTCTTCTTTCCTGTTCAATGGGAAAACTTTTCCAACTGAACCAGCAGACAGCAGAAGAGCAATCCATTCTGGAAAGAGTTAGAGAGATCCCTGACAATAGATAACCAGGAGCAGCCTTGAGGTCACGTGCTGGGCTCACAGCTGCACACAGCAGTGCCAGCAATCCTGACAATATCTGTGGGACACGGAGTGGGTGTGAGGTTCAGGAATTGTCACACACAGCTGAGGCATCGCATCTGGGGCTTGAAGGCCTGGGGTGTGTTCTGGTGTCCCCCCATTAAATGCTTCTGCTAAAATGGTGAATGTAACCTCTGTGTTCTACAGGAGAGCAACATCCAAATATTACGTTATGGGAGCTACAGGTAACTCCAGGTGAGAACTGGAGCGCAGACAAGTGTTAGGATGTGTGATATGATTGTACGTCTAACAACCAAAAATATTGTACTGCTGCTGGTTGTTCTAATCATAACCTTTGCAAAGATGCCAGTAAATATGGTCTGAAAGTGCTAGGTGCTGTCTTCTGAGAAAAGCTAGGCCATCGCTGAAATTTGATATAATCTGGGAACCTCCCTGATGGGAAGATCAAAAAAAACCCACCCATGTTCCTCCTCATGGTAGGAGCCTGCCGATGTTTTGGAAGGTTTTAGAATTGCAGGGCAAAGGGTAGTTTCTCCTGAAAGTTTGTCTTTGCATTTTGGTGCCTTTTCTAGTCCTGCCTGTACAAATATCTACCTGCATTTCCTTATCCTGGATAATCCTTCATTTGGAAAAAAATCAAAAAATGAAGGGGGGTCGTGAGAGGTAAGGGGTTTGCAGATCCCCTAGCAAAAAAGATTTTAAGGCTTAAATAACTGCAATGTGAACTTATTGCCACATGTAATATTGCTTCTTGATTTATCACCTTGGAAACAGCCTGAAGTCTTTGTTTTGTGTGGTTCCTCCACCGTAATTTAAAGGCAGAGTATGAGTGAAACACAGATCTAATTAGATTTAACTATTCCATGGTAAGAACGTGTAATCAGATGTATTAATTGCTTGATTCTGGCTATAGTTTTTGAAATAGAAAAGCCTTCCATCTGAATTAACAGAGTCATTAACACTATATCAAGTTTTATTTTCATACCAGTAAATTTGTTCTTTTGCCCTTTCAGGAGCCTTTTAAACAGAGTTTTTTTTACTGACCTGCCAAGTTCTCATAGAGCAATTTGACAGAAACAGTGCAATCTCTTTTAATTTATTTTTTCTCTTTTTTTACCCAGCTGTTATCTATTTTCCATCTAGCATAGGAACTAATGGCATCTCCTTATAACTAGAATGCTTGTTCCCCTGGAAGGAAAAGCCATCCAGGTCTTTCCACCTAAGTTCTTACATGCATTCTATAGTAACATTAAGGTAGTTTTTATTTACTTGAAATATTTTCATATGGATGGATCATTGCAGTAGCTAAGAGTGTATAAACTGCATAGATGTCAAGACTCTAGAGGTGTTAATATTCTGCCATCAATAGATTCTTTAGGCTACAGGAACTGTGGAATGCCCACTAAGCAGGCTTTAACTAGATTATTTCTGGTTTACCCATTATATTTTTGCTTGGTTTGTTTTTTACCACCTTTAGTATTGGAGAATCAACAGAGATAAGTGCTTCTATTTATTCATCTAAAAATCCCCCAACTTTCAGTTGTACAAGTCAAAGCTCTATAGTGGCATTCCACAGGGGTTTCAGCCCACATCATATTTTGCTGCTGGTATATGGAAAAAAGTAAATCTTAAATTTCTACCCTTTTTAAAATGTTTTTCATAATGCCATTTAAATTCAATTGTGATTTGCAACCATCTCTGATAAGGAAAATTGAGTAATACGTTTAGAACCTACAAAATACTGTTCCATCTTCTGGAAGTAAATTGTTTCCAAATATATACCTTAGTGTTATATGCTGTATTGTATTACTCATTCTTTTCTATATCGTATTTGAATGTTTTGAAACTTACTGAAGAGAGGAAAGTGGTACATGCTTGAGAACGTTAAAAATAAATTAGTAAGAAAATAGCAGCCAAGTCTTGTCAAAGAGAGCAAACTTGCCTTGGACAGTGAAAATTCATATGCAAGACATGTGAAGTAGAAAAATACCCCCCAGATAGACACTGGAAGAAGAAATACTTGGAAATAAGATCACTTTGTGCATCTGTAAAGAATTCATTAAAGGCCTTCTAAAATCCTAGCATTTTAATTAAAAAAAATTAAATTGTAACTTTCAGAAAGGATAAAAGAAAAACAAGTACCTGAACTGCTCTAAAGGAAAGAAGAACATACCAAATCTTTACAGGGAAGTAATGTGGAAACGAGAAATGATGAGCAACCGGTTCCACAAGCCTACGTTTTGTGTGTTTTCAAGCTCTTTCACAGAATAAGTCTCACAGATTCATGTCGGATCTTTGTTTCCTCCTGTTGTTTTTCTTATCTTTAAGTGAACTTAATGTTGGCAAGTCCAAAACAAGAACTGAGTTAAAAATTACTCTAGTCTACATCTTTTGAAAGGAACATAGATTTTCCGAAATTCCTTAGAGTCCGTTCCCTGAAAATCAAACTCTTTTAAAGGATTCAAAGTTTTCTGCCTTAGTTATTACCCTGCAAAAGGCAACTTTGGTTGCAGAAGCCAGGTCTGAATATTAAAATGTAACACCAAACCTGAGCTTTTCCTCTGGTGGTACAATAAGTGTAAAGCAGAGGTCTCAGAAAATTGCTTGAATTATGCAACCTGATTGTAGGATGGTGTTAGATTATTTTGTTTCCACTTGTGAATCATTCAGAAATCAATCTCAGACTCCACTAGAACACCAGTGATTGGCTGGTATTTGCTAAATAGTGTTAACCAACAGCTTTCTCTTATGACTTCTTGTTAAGTATTCATTTTGGTGCAAGTTAATGGCCTTTATTTAATACTTACAAAAGTCTCCCTCTTCTTATATGAGCAACAAGCCAGGAAATAGTCAAGAAAAGTGTGTGTGTGTGTAGACCAGAAAAAAACTTAGAACAGCAAAACAGTGGTTGGGAACTGTCATCTTTGGAGTGGAATTACCCATAATAAATACATTATAATAAAATAAATGTGTTAGGTTCAACGTTTTCATATTGCCAAAATTTTGGATAAAGAAGCCTTTACTGCTTTTCTGAAAATATGTGTAACTGGCACTCATAAAGATAACCTGGTATGGCGCTGTTGGCTCAGAGAACTGCAGGAAGTTGAGTCTTAAACCTGCTTAAGTAACTCTTGCCAGGCTAATGGATGCATGCTTGTGTTTGTGTGTCTGTGTGTTAGAGAAGTGTTTATTAAATAAATCGAAATAACACACTTCTGTGGAGATAGACGCACTTAGAATTTTCTTTGAGTGATCGTATAGGAATCCTATTAAAGAGCCTGAGTGATTCTGAATGAATTGTGGGAATCACAGCACATGTAGCTTAATGCGGTTCTATTTTTCCTTCTGATAATTTGCACAGAAGGAGGATTGATGTTTCTCACAGTAGTCTCTCTTTCGTGTTGCTTTTGTAATCTTTACTGATATGAATTAATATTTAGCCACTTCTCTTTTTACTAAATTTTGTTACAAGCATGTAGTATCAGAATTCCCCTTGAGCACAATCCTTCTAAGTGCAAAGCATCACGTATCTGTAATTCCTCTGGTTTTCTCTGTGAGCTGAGCCCAGTCAGTGCTTTGAAAGAGTGTTCTTTAATTTTGCAAAGCCCTGAATTTAATATTATTTTGACCTTTTTAATATTCTGGGTTTAGAGTGTTCACCAGGCTACAGTATTTCACCAAGAGAATGAGTGACTACAATTTAGGATTTGAATTGGGGATTTAGGTAGGAGAGGACCAAAATAAATTTCCTTAATCTGTAGATGAGATAGTTTGAATAATCATGGTTTCCAGATTGTAATTTTCTGTTCTTCCTCAACAACTCTTTCTGCTATAGTTTCTTCATGTAAATCAGAGTTTTTATTTAATTAGTACTATTGAAACTGTTCATGAAAACTCAGTTGAGTTGCTTATACACCTATATTTGTGTCACAATCTGTGTGGTGGGAGGTACTGATATCAACATTGGGGGAAATTCTTCACATCAATGAAACATTCTTACTTGTTAGGTTGTTAGCCTGGGGAGAGTTTTGATTTCTCTCAGCTCACTTAGCATTATTTGATTTGGTTGTACTTCATATTTCTTTAAATTTTTACATATCTGTATTTTCTGGAGCTCTGTATTGTTGGAAAAAGTGTATCATAGATTAATATGCAAGTGGACAATGCAAAATAACTGTAATATACAAAAGTACAAGGAAATTTTTAAATAGCTCTTGGTGGTTGAAGGGTTCAGGAAATTATTTTCCTCAAAATAAGTACCTGTGCACTAAATATGTATAAATTAACCATTTCAATCAGTTCTGACTTTTCCTCTCGTCCTGTGGTATACACAAGGGAATTCTGGGGTCAGCAACTGTTAGGGAGTCCCTAGAAACTGTTTGCTGACTGATCTATATGTAATTAGGGAACAAATTGGAGGAGGTCGTAGAAAAGGGCAATCCTCATATCAGAGGCTGAAGGGGATTATCTCATCTGTCTCATTGCCAAATCAATCTTATCCCTTTTCCAACCAACAAAATTCAATTAACTTTTATGAATTATTAAGCCACACTGAAGTCTTAGAAAGTATTAATATTTGTGTTTCAGCCTGTTTTGTGCTAGGAATATAAAATATTTCTTCTTTATCATCAATCAAACTCCAATGTAGAATGCAATTTTCTATTTCACTGTTTAAAGAAATATCTTCTTAATCACACTTGATGTTGACTGAAAAATGTTACGTACCAGCTATTGCTTATGTTTAGATTATGAATTGCCTCAGGAGAATAGCAGGAATTCTATGTAATTTAAATTACAGATTTTTCATTTTTCAATTTTTTTATACTCAATGGCAACTTTTTAAACAAAAACTTTTAGAACTTTAATGCTACCAGATAAATTGCAATCTGCTACTTCAACCCAAGAAGGAAGGGTTTGAACAATGTTAGAGTATTTATGTCTTTGACAAAAGAGTTTAGTTCTTGTCTGAGAAACTGTGCTAGAGAGAAGCTAAGAATAAAACAGGATTGACTTGTAGACAGGAAAGACTTATTTTTTGAGTGTCAAAAAATGAAAGATTGTCAGCCTTTCACTCACTTCCTGCACTGTTCTTAGTATGATAGCAAAGATCTAGTGATTAAAATGAGAAATTAGGAATCTGAAGGCTTGACAAGCCAATCAAAATAATGAGAATGTCTCTTGCAAATACTCAATGAAATAACAGACAGAACGACTTGGAGGAGGAAGAACAAGGCTGCATGAGCTCTGTTGTACATGTGGTTGTGAAAGGGTAGAAACTTCAGTGCAACTCATTCACCCAGCTGTTTATTCCTACTCCTGGGTGAGTCTGCAGTAACTTCATGTTGCTACACCACCACTGGCACTCATTCCTGAGCTAGTGGTTTAAAGCTTGTGGGAGTATGTGTGCAAAAACCGGAATCACAGCAGGGAAAGTGTGAACTGCATCTCTAGACCTTAAATAATTTATTTTGGGATTTTTCCTCTCAAGTATTGTGGCCGTTCCAGTTACACTGTCAGCACTTCTGCATGTAAATGAGTTATCTGGCAGCTGTGTACTCTGCCTTCGTTTGAGCTGGGACAATATTGCATGACATCCCCTCTCCTTGAACCAGCATATCCTTCACCATCAATCAGGTATTTTATCAGTCCCCTCTGTTTTCTCTTTACTTTTCTTAGGCTGATTTAATATTAAATTTTACTGTGATTTTTTTACTGCATCTTTTCCAATTCCTTTAATTAAATGTCTGAGCCTTGTGGATCAAGATAACTTTTATTAAAATTAATAAATGGATGGTCCTTACAGATCTGCTTGTAGTTTCTTGTAGTTTCTCCTAGTTTCACCAAAGACAAAGATTCTAAAGATAGAATAAGGCTAGAAGAGAAATGGTAAGTCTGAATGCTGAAGAATTTATGACATGAATTTCAAATGCAAGTAGCTAATTTTTTCTTAAGAAAGCACAAGTACAGCATTACCAATCAAGCTGGAGAGATACCTTTTTGAAACACCTTAGTCTATCACACATCAAACTTAACAAACATGATTGGGTAAGATTGAAATTTACTTACAAAAGCACAGAGGTTTCCACTGAAATTTGGCATGTTGATTGTAGATGTTGAATAATTTCTTCCCTTCAGCAGTGCTGCCAATGCCAGTAAGATATGCTAATTCCTTGTTCAGGAATGTGCTGTTCAGTAACTTTGATTTCACTCTCTGCTCTTACAACAACCTTACCTTTCCAATGAATGGAACTCAGAATTTATTTTTCCAAGTGTCAAAGCTGTGTGTGATAGAATGGCAGCATTTATCACAGTGAAAGAGTGCTGTTGGAAGTTGTTGGTGTTGTACAGCACTATGAGTTCAGCTCTAAAATGCAATGTAGAAAGATGCATATGCTTTATCTTCTTCCCTTTCAATTGTTGCTCTTTCATTGTATAAATAGTTGGGAAGGAGAAATTGTTTGAAAATAGTTTCTCTCAGTTGTGTGGGGGTTTCTCACTGTTGATGTCAATAGAGATAATTGCATTGAAATTACCTATTAACAGTAGTGCTACACACGAATTTTTTGTTAATTTCTGTAGGCTGTGATCTTGCAACTAAAGTACACTGAAGTCGGGTTGCTTCCCTTTTCTCAGCATCCTCTTAACAGTTAACAATAGTTGTTCAACAATATAAATGTTATACAGGTGTAGTTTACATGGCACTGTTGATTCTTTGATGAGTTAAGTAGCAATATTAATGCTCATTATTAGTATAGAGCTCAATTAAGGTTTCTGCTGTTACTTATAATTGTTCACCAGTTTTTCTGGAATGTGCACAAACTGATATATGTGTGTGTATATATATAAATGTAAAGAAATGTTGGTTCTATTATCCTGGGGATCAGTTTTGTTTTTCTTTTGGAGTACCTGTGGCAATTTCTTATAGGAAAATTAAAAAATGAAGGACACTATGAAATGGAAGACTCTACTAAAGTCAGCAGCAACTGTAAGGGATAAGCCAGAGAAAGCCCCATTTTCCAGTGCTTATGAAATTGTCCGTTCAGAAATGTAGTTTGGTAACTCTAAGCCAGCCTTGCAATGACCCCCCGGGAATACACACTTCTCGTTAGCACTTAAAAATCCGTCTAGACTTTATGCCACAGTCAAATTTTCTTATGCAAATGTTCACATACATGTTAATATTGTGCACCTGGCCTAGTTATGTGATGTGTAATTACACTGACAAAACTGAGCGTAGCTTTAAAGTCAAGTATTTGCTTAATTTCAACAGCTGCTGAACCAGATCCATACCTTCTACAGTGACAGCCCTTTCTTGTTTCAATGGATGTTTCCACTTTATTAAAGGGAATTGGACTTCCTCTATACCTAGTAGAAACAGTGAATAAATGCCCTTTAAGTGAATAGAAGAGTTCTTTGAGAAATATTAACACTTACAAACTTAAGTTTACATCAAAATTAAAATTTTACGCTTTGAATGTATGGCATTCAATATTTGTAAGGCTTTTATTGTACATGACATTACAGTGCTTAAGATAGGGCACGTTGCAGAGCCCTCTGCCATCTACTGATATCAGCAAAAGCCATATTTATTAAGCTATTTAGCTGTCTTGAGCCTAGTGCCAGTCTGATTTAGTAATGTTGAAGTTTTTAAATCCAGAGAGTGTGAAAATAATTTAATTTCCAGATCTTTCAGGCAGAACCAAATATCACAGTGAAAGTCTCCACAATAGAAAACTGTTTAAGTCCAGTTTAGGATCTTACAAAAGACTTGTTTGTGGATGAAATATTTTCTGGTAACGGTGGTTAGGCAGTCCAACTTCCTGAGTGAATAAGTGGTACTGAGCCTAAGTACTTTAGAGTTTGAAAAACTAATGAAAAACAAGGTTAGGAAACCTGATTGAGAAAGTTTTAGGCCTGCTTCAGTGAAATAGGTCTATTTGAATAAAATGTTATAAGATGCTGTACAAATAGCAGTAGATATGGCACATTTTCACAAGACCCTATCTGTAGAATTATAAAGTTTATGATTGCCCTGATGCAACAAATGACAGTTAAAATTTCCAAGTTCCTAAGCAGTTTTCTGCAAAACAGCTAAAAGAATTTAGATACATATAAACGTGATAAATTTGAGGAACACGCCACTGATCAAGCTACGGAGTTCTATTTCTATCTCAGCTGAACAGGTTACAACATAAAAGCCATTTCCTTGAAAGCATTCTATTTTCCCTTCAATTCTTTCAATGGTACATTTTCTGTGCCTGTGGTTATGACATGAAGATTAATAGGAGTACTCTGCCTATAACAGTAGTGTCTTTTTCTCACATAAGCAATCCTATGAAATCTAAAACAACAAAAAACCAAACCAAAACAAAAAAAAGCTCCTCTCAAGGAATAAAAACAGATTTTAAAGGGGAATATATTTTCTAAGTTGAACTTTTAGATGATAAGGGGTTTTTTTATTGAGTAGCTTTAAGCTGTTTAGAACGGTTTATTCTCATGGTCAGTGCAGCCTGGGCAGGCTGGAGAGGTGGGGTCTGTGAGAACCTCATGGGGTTCAACAAGGCCAAGTGCAAGGTCCTGCACCTGGGTCGGGACAATCCCAGGCACAGACACAGCTGGGTGGAGAATGGATTGAGAGCAGAAGGGCTTGGGGGTGGGTGCTGGTGGGGGAGAGTGTTGCTGTCCATGGCAGGGGGGCTGGAACTGGGTGATCTTTTTAGGTCTCTTCTGACCCAAACTGTTCTATGATTCTAAAAGCTAAAAGACAACCTGTTAGATTCCAACGCGGGGTATTTCCCTAGTGCTTCTGGTATTTCTTCAGATTTGTACTGTGTTGTTTTACTGGTGCCGTTACAGTGAGATCAGTAGAAACCCTCCAAAATCAATGTAGTAACCTGTGGAGTAGGAGGGAATTGATATTCATTCAGGTCCTTTCTACATACAGATGTAAGTGTAAGAGCTGGGTGACTGAAAGGTAACTCTATTTACTGTAGCTTTATTTTAATCCTCTGGGAAATCATTAGCATCCCTCTCAAATGCTACTGTTCAAATCCTGCCTATACGAGAGCAAATAGGAAAGGTAACAGAAATGATTCAGTCGAAGATATTTTCCCAGGTTATGCAAATACAGTTAAAGAGATACTGCTTTGTTCTGGGTTTCCCTGACTCGTTGTAGTAAAGATGTATTATATGGGTTTCCCTCTTGAAAAATCATTTATCAGGATGACAGGTGAATAATAAATGCAATTCTCTAATATTGTACAATCTCATCGGGGATTAGAGTGAACAGGAAGGAAAAAAACAGCTATGGAGTGGTTTTAAGAATGGATTAGCTGAACTGCATCATCTTGTTTCCTTGCAAATTCTATTTCAATAAGACAGTGAGGATGGCTGTTGTTAATAAACGAAACAATGGCAAACAATTCAGATCTTAAATTGCCCCTGATAAGGGGGTTGTGCTTGCCTAAGTTTTCTGTGTTTGCAGTAAACCGTCAGGGACCTAATTGTCCTGAATGCTGGATAGAAAATCTATGCATCATGATGGAAATGCTTTTTCAACTGAAAAATATTGTTTTCGCTGATCCCTAATTGCTCTTTGAAAGTTTACCTTTTGAAACCAAAATTTCATATGACTTAATTGTTTGTTGCATATATTGTGCCTGTATATATGCGCATTTCATTTGCATTCAGAGGAAAGAATTCAGACAGAAGGTGTCTCTATCTGTTAACTGCCCACCACTGAAAATTTGTTTTTCTTCAGAGTGTAATATGAAGATAATTAACTGCTTCATCCTGGTACTCCTAGAAGCTTGCTTTCTCTGGCTCCTTGTGTTGGTCTGCAATATTCATCTGCAAATGTGAGTGTCTCTGGTGTGGGAACTGTGTTGGGATGTGCTCACTTAAAGTAAGAGAACTCATGTAATGCTTGGGCTTTATGAAACCCACAAAATACAGGGCTTCCAGAACATCATTGGGTCTGTTCAAAAAACTAAAATCTGCTTTGTTCATTGCCACAGCATAAAATAAGAATTCTGTAAGTTACAGATGGTCACCAAATTGACAATGCATTTACTGAAGCATAAATTTCCAACCCAATGAAACTCTGCTTCCCATGTGCTCCAGAGACTCCTGGAATAACACAAAGTGACAATCTGCACGGGTATGCAGGCAAACATATGATGCATACAGCATATGTTATATCTTGGTTTCAGGTTGAGCTGAAGGGAATTGATAGAAAATCCATCACGATCTTAGCAAAAGATCTTTTTGCTACAACCCAACCCCCTTCTCAATTTCAATAGGATGGCCTAGAGATGCAACTATTCAGGTCTCTGTTTCATGTAAAACACACAGTTCTGGCCACACACATGCTGGAGGGTTCTAGAGCTTTCACACAGCTACCTGTGACAGCAGTTAATACTAAGACCAGGACCTTTCTTCATTGCTATAACTGCTGCAGTTCTGTCCTAAATAACGAAATTCTAAACTTCTGATATGTTGCTTTAAATTTTGCAAGTGTGTCCTTACTCTCCAAATGTAAATTCATATTTGCATAATGCATATGGAACTTAGAGATTCTCAGTGGACTGTAAATGAGAACATATGGTTCCTAAAGCCAGTGCAGGTAAGAGAATCCTTTACTTCATAGCATCAAACTAGCTTGGAAGTCCATTCATATAATCAACACTTTAACCTAGGATATGAGAAATTCACCCACTATCATATATTTATTTAAATACCTGTACACACACCAGTGCTGGTACTTTAATATTAATGTGAACATATGTCTCAGAGTTGTACATTCAGATGTTTATTTTTCTTTTTCCTCTGGAACACAGCTTAGAAATGTGGACTCTGCTGAAAATTTGGTGCTTAACCATCTGGTTTTAATAGTCTTGCTTTTTAACAGGTATCACTAGGTTATTTTTCCAGCAGTTATTTCCTTATACACATTCTTTGATGTCAGGGCTGAGGTATAAGGATAGGAACAAATCAAGTGCCTGAATACAGCTGTCTAGTGCCCTCCACTTCCTGCATCCCAAAGATGTGGCTTTCTTCTATCTCCTATTCCATGCTTTCCAGGGCTGTTCCTGTGTCTGACATCCCACAAGGTATCTAATACAGCACTGGATGCCTAAATTCATGGGTCAATAATGCCTATAAAGCATTGTTTGACTAATTCCTGTCAGTTCCAGGTGATTTATAGAGTGCTGCAGTTGTTACTCTTGCCCCTGAATGCACATGTCTGAGCTTCAAATTCTGGACCACAGAAGAAATGGTAGGCAGATCAAAACCAAGAAAAAGAGAGTCAGAAACAAATAGAATACAAGGAAATTGGGAAAAGTCACCCAATTCTGTATCTTATGATAACCTGTGATTCTTTAGAGTGACAAACTAACTCAAAGATCTTTTTTTTCTGAAACTGAGAAGAAACATTTCAAGTTTGAGTAGACCCTTCCATTGCCTCAAATCTATCTAGGCCAAAATCACTGAACAATTTCTGAAATTGTTCAGAAAAGTAGCTTTCTGAAAGCTACTTTTTGTTTTAGACACAGCATTATTAGAAAAAGAGGTATCCTTTCTCTTTCTCTGGGAGATCAGCAGTAATAGCTTTCACCAAGATGTGAGAGTCCAGTTCTCAGGAGGATAGAGAGTCATTTTCCATCAAAATCCTTGTACAAATCCCCCCTCTGAACCAGGTGAAGAGTGGATTTTTATGTGTATACTCCACTACCCAGTTAAAGAAGTTGTGAATAATTTCAAATGGATTTTTCTGAATTTTTATAGTTGGAGCCAGCAAATATATTTGTATAAAATATTTATGTAATCTCCAAGCCAGAGAGGGAATAAGTCACTAACTTGGTAACTCACCTAGGAAAGTGGGGCACGTAGCTATCAGTCTCTTCTCCAAGACTTAAAGATTTATGCAGGGTGGAATAACTCCATATAAGATAATAAGAAAAGCATGCATCAATAGTCCACCTAGGGCACTCTCAGCAGAAATAGTAAATGTGAGCTCAGATCAGTGCAGGCAGAGGTCTGCACCGAGGCTCACTCTCACTGTCTGCGAAATCGCTCTGTGAGTGAGCTGAGAGAGAAACCTGCCATCAATACCACCTTTATGAATCTATTCCCAAGTTTTCTTTTCAAACAGGTGCTCAAAAGGTGTTTTTTCATTTCGGTTCTGATGGAAAGCTCGAATTGACTTAATTTCTTTTCATTTCAAATCCTCCTTTGACTGGATTTTTTTCTTATTTGACTTTATCCCAACATTTTTTGCCACTCTGGTTTATCTGTGAAACATGAGTATAAAATCGGTTTACCCTTTGGAAAGAATGGCCTCGAGCTCACCCATTTTTAGGACAGCAAATCAAGACTGAAAATTCAGATGGATATTGTCCTGATTAACAAAGACTCTATGTTCTTTGTCTGGTGGTTTTAAAAAGAAAATTTATCAGGGAGATGAAGGAAGAAAGGAGTCTGTTTCTTCTGTTCAGTAACACTGATGATGGTGAAGACAGTTGAACTATCTGCCTCTTTCTAATTTCTAATGACCATTTACAATAGAGAAAAGAAGAGAAAACCGAACAAAATTAAGGGAATTTTCTGACTCTCTAATTGCTTTTCAAACTATGATACAATTTTTTCCTAATAATAAATAATGAATAAGTGGCAATAACAAGATACACCTTGTGCTGGAACAGACACGGTATAACTTTAACACTTCATAGTCAAGGAAAAGGCAAGCATCCAGTCTCTCTGGAATTGCCAGCCTTATGGATCATCTGGCAGAACGTGCTTTAGGAGAAGCACAGCTGGGTCTTTTTCTCTCAGGAGAATCAAATGAAATACCCCAGTGTCAGACTCAGCTGGCTGAAAAAAATGCATGCCCAGAGTTGTCTCCCAGTTGCCTGCAAAATGCCTTTTTTAATCTGTCTTGCACTGACTGGAATTAGTTCAACATTTCAGATTGATTAGTAAGTATTTAAGAATATTCAGAACACACATCAGTACCAAAGAAATACAGAGATGTCATGAAAATTGCCATTGGAAATATCAGATTCTTTTAGACAAAAAATGCTAATTATTTTATAGTGAACACTATGGTAAGCTACAGTAGTTACCATAATTTCTATTTTATTATTGTAACAACAAATATTTTAAGCTTTCTTTGACACGATACAGAAATTAAGTACATACTAAAAGAATAACATTAGCATTTCAAATTAAGAATAAGAAGGGAAAAGCTTGGTCTGTCTGACTACTAGATGACCTCCATAGGCCCCATTTTTGCAAATATGTGCACAAGCTTTTAACTTTGTGTTGGTGACTGGTACTACTGAAACCTAGGAGAAAGCCTAAAGCAAAAAGTCAGAGAAAAGCTTAACTTTTTTTTTTTTAAATTAGATTAACTTGATCTTCTACTCCTCTGAAACACTCTGATAGATTTGTGGCTGTACAGCAATCATTTCATTTTGTAATTGCTTTGACTGGTAGACGTGCAGTTTTCATAGGTGGTGAGAGTTGCACCTAATAAATATGGTATGTAATTGCTGGGGTGTTAATCCAGTTAGTTCAATGATGTAGAGATAGTACTGTCCTTTCTTCATAATGTAATAATGTACATTACATACTTGGATGACTGTAAAACCTCTAGGCCCCAAACTCTTCTGATGTCTTTATCTGGCTTTCAATAAATTATAAATATTCACTGTCTATGGATAGGCTTGTAGAACAAATTGATTTTTTTTTTAAACTGAATTTTCAATTTTGAAATTGTAGGTCTGAACTCCAGGGGTAGGTGAAACAACCTGGGACAGAGGTAGATGTTAATCATCATCTTCCATCTGCTTGGTGCTCTGTGATCTGGTCAGTTGGGAAGTGTCCAAACAGCTGATTTTGTAGAGTGAGTCCTCAGATGCAGGTGCCAATATGCAGCTCTGCATCTCTTCTTGTGTTTATAGCATATTACTAAGACTGGCAAAACATTTCCAAGTGGATTTGATGGGGTTTTGTGTGTGTTTTTTAGGTTTTTTTTCTGAGTCTAGTACACTGAAAATCACAGAGCCTATGAGGAAATTAGCAATGTCAAGTAATATTTTCTAAACATATTTTTAATGAAAATTTTAGTTGCTTAATGTTGAAATCCCATTCTTGTTTGAAATAGTAAATGGAAATCAATAGTGTCATCTTATTCCATAAAGGTTTGTAAATTGAAAGCATGCACTGAAATCTAGTATGTGTTTAGGAAATATATCAGGGAAATCCATGCAGATTTCCCTATTGCAGCTGGTTTTGAAATTTCTGTGCTCAGAGCACACTCTATTACATTTCAGCATTAGAAAAAAACCCAAAGCCAGAAAAACTGTGCCATGTAACTGTTTGCTTTTTTGAGGGCAAGAGCACTTGACTTATATCAGGAATTGAAGGTAGAAGAAACTAGGATAATGTATACAATAATGTATTCATTCTGCATTTGAAATGTACACAGATTCCTTTAAAAGTGTCAAGTCCTCACCTGTGCTCTATCATGTATAGATTAGATCTCAAATTACTCTGCACAACTAAAAGTAAATTAAAAGAATTCAGAGACAGAATAGAGCAAAGAAAGCATCTACCTTCGTAAGCAATAATTTTTGTCTGAGTGGAATTATCCCCTTGGACTGTAATGAATATTTTATGCCAATTAATTTCCTGCATGAACTTCAGGGTTTGATTTTGACTGGAAAGCATTAGCAGTCACTCACTCAGAATAAGAGCTGTCTCCCATTGGTAACTCCAAAGAAGTGTGGAAGTTGGAGCTGTCAATTTCCAGGCTTCCCAGAGGAAAGGAGCTAATACTCTGGTGGGATTGTACCCTTACATCTTATTACAAAACACTCTGTTTTGAAGAATTTTGACATTTTTGTTATCTTGACAAAAAACAGCCTTTTGGTTTGGTTTAGAAACTACACTCATAATTTTTCATCTTTCATTATTTTTTCTTCACATCAGAAAAGACATCCAATTGTTTATTGAACCATGAAGTTTACCTTTTTTTTTACTTACCCCAGTCATGTGATGAAGTTGTGAAGGATTTTATCTGTAGCCCACTTATTTGCTATTATCTAGCAAAGCATAAATTATAACAGACTCTCTCACTGAAATTAGCTGGTATTTTACTTTATGGAAACATGAACACTTTGAATCAAACTCATCATGAAAATACATCAGGCATGAACTAAGCTTTTCAAACCCTTCCAGGGCTTTTAAGAAAATATGTAAAATAACTTTGTCCTAAAGTGAACTTTCTTGGTTTAATGTGCTTATTCCTTTGAGATCTCCAGTTATATGGAACATATCTTGATGCAGCCTTTTGTTGAAATAGAATAACACTGGGAGATACCTGGGAATATATACATCTCACTACAGTCATATGAACTATAATATATGGCAATATATTTGAATATTTTCTCCATTAAAAAACACAAGTTTATTGGTGAGAATATGTGGTTAAACATCCTGACATTCACTCTGGAAATATTTGTCTAGTGTATTCATTCCCACAGAATATTAAAACAGACTATTGGAGAATCAGCTGTGATTACTTCTTTAGACCAGTTTCAGGATTACAGTGTCAGTTTATCTGCCATTTTATTTCATGATGAAACTGTTATATTAAATCTTCAGAATTCCTCTTCCTCCCCAGTTCCTTACCTTTCAAATATTATTTTTACTAATGTTGTTTCAGAATGATAACAGAGTTTTTTGTGTGTGCCTAAGCTGTCTGCCTGAAGTACAAGTCCCACAGCTTCCAGACATAGCAGGGCATTCCCCATTTTGGAGACACCTGAAGCCTTTTGTGCAGAGCACAGGGAATGGTGTGATAAGAGAATTCCTAAATGTGAACAATCTCAGTATGTCCCACACACACAACAGCACATTCCTGGCCTCATCTGAAGGACTAAGGGAAAAACGATGATGGCCCCCGTAAACTGCTTTGATGGGCTGTACCCAGTCTGTTGGTTCTATATCGACTCAATTTCCACAAAATACACACATTTCCCAACAGGCAAGAAATGTGATTAATACAATTATTTACATTTACAAAAATCACCATTTTTCCCAAGTTATAGAATGCATATGGTGCAGCTCTTTCAGGTCCTTGCTGGGAAACTCATCTACCCTCAAAGTCCCTTAGGAACCAAACAGGTCTCATTCCTGAAAGCCATGCTGAGCCCTGTTTGCACGCTGCCTTGAGAACGTTCTAGCTTATTAATGTTTACACTGAAAGGGTTGTCAAGCATTGGAATAGGCTGTCCGGTGGGATTCCACCACCCCTGGAAGTGTTCTAGAAACCACTGGACATGGAACTCAGTGCTCTGGTCTGGTTGACAGGGTGGTGATTGGTCAAAGGTTGGTCTCCATGGTCTTGGAGGTCTTTTCCAACAGTAATGATTCTATTATATTTCTCTTTGCATTCACAGAGATTTCATTATAGACTCTGTAGTCTTTGACCAGTTCTTTCCCTCTGAAATAAATGAAAATGTTACCAAATACTTTTGTCTTATTCACAGTTACCAAAACTAATTAATATATCCAAAACCTGTAACTATTCACAAATTTTAACCTAGTTATTCTAAAGAAATTAGATTTGACTGATTTTGGGGGTTTTTTGTGCCCAGGTGTTTCTGCAACCACCCCTCACATTCCACTCCACAGATGATGATGATCACAAGAGTGTCTACAGTCATAAGTTCATCAGATTCCTACAGGTTTAGTGAACATCAGCAATTAGGTAGAAAAGAGAGATCCTGTTATTCCTGTAGGCTGCAGAAGTCTGTGATTTCAACTAGAGAACTCCACAGGAGAGGGCTGCTGTGAGCTAACAGTGCTCCAACCCCCTGCACTCTGTGCTGCAACTGTGCAGAAAGGCTTTCTTTAGAACCTATTAGAGATCAAACAACCTCATCACAAGACAGGAGCCTATGTGAAAGCAGGCTTCCCGTGGGTCCACAGTGTGTAGAACAACCTGTCATTTACCTCCGTTTGGCTTATTTAATGCAATTTCTATCTAAAGCAATCAAAGCATGCATTAGAGTCATTATCAGTTCTGTTGCTTTCTTTGTACCTGATTTTCAAATCGTTACAACAATGTCTTTTGTTCTATAATAAATTAATTGTATTTGAATCTTCTATCATTGGCAGATGGATTTCTTTGTTTAAATATAAATATGAAGATGCTGATTTATTTGGATTCCTGAACACTGATTGTATGATAATTGTATCTTCTTGTGAATAATTGAATTATTTTAATGTTATGTTAATCTCATTTCCCTTAAAGCCTGCCTGAAAATCAGACTGACTTATTTACATGTATAGGTGAATACTAATCCAGAACAATCTATTTTTAGACTGTAAAAACACTCTTTTCAAAGTTTTCTTGTATCCTTTTATGATTGGTGGTGCTGGTAAAAGCCCTGCTACTGCAGCTGCAGGAAGTAATGCTTTTTGGAAACAGCTCATGCAGGTTATTCTGCTGTAATTCTACACTAATTAATTCTAGAGTGTTCATATTTTATAAATAAATAAAAACCAGGAAAGGACTAGAAATGAGGATTAGGCTCACGTTTTACTGCATATTGTAAAAAATATGTATTTGAAGTTTCTGCTTATCTAAGAGGGGTTTTTAATTATCAATAGCCTTTGCTGGTGTTATCTATTTGTTGCATCCAAGTTATGAAATATGTTGCATTAATCCTCCATCAAATTCATAGGCAGAATCTTGTAATGGGAAAAAGGAAACACACTTCATGTTTGAGGCCAAAATTTTATTCTTAGCTTAATTGAAGTCTTAACACTCTAAAAATGTCATTAATTGTATTATGGTGATACTAATTGTGCAAATTATATACAGTTAAAATATATGCACCGAACGTTCCAATACCTCCCACTTTACCTCTAGGTCCTGGGGTCAACATCTGCACTTATGGCATGAACACGGGGTACAGAAAATCAATAGTGCCCTGTGACCTTTGCTGGGAGAACTCGGATATTGATATTTTCTTCTTAGTTATGGCAAATTCTGCATTGGGTCATTTTAATATACTTATTTATACACTCTATATCTTGTTATTTCTTCATTGGTGTGGAATTCTACTTTACATCCAAATTTACTACATGTGGTTTGGTTTATATACATTGAACTCTTGCTGTTTTCCTCTCTCTTATTCCTAAAACTGGTTTTGCTCTATTGAATTTTTTGATATTCATTAATTCACTATTGAGTTAATTTTTGTTGCTTCTAGCTCTGAAATCCCTGGAATCATCCTCTCGTTGTAGTTTCAAGTCTGCTGCTGTCATCCTATGCCTGTTTTCCTGTTTGTGGCATTTTGGTTTAGGGACATAGACAGTTTAGCCTGCACAGAGTAAATGTTCATTATTACTAGATATTTGTTTCATAAATATATATATGTGTGGCAATGGGCATTAAACCAGCAATAATATAATGCTAAGCAAAAGCTAAAGCAAAGTAGGTAAAGGTCATGTTTTTCACAGTTGTTTTTTCATAGGTAAACATACCAAAAGAAAGCTCCATGCAGGTCAGACAAGTCCAGAAAAAGCCTGACACATCCCAGAGTTTTAGCTTAACACAGAGCTAGTGGCATGTCACAAGGACTGGCAACACCATATTCACTGGGCTGCAAGGCTCCACTGGCAAGATTTAGTCCAGAACTTAAAACTTCCACATGTGTTTTTCATTCTTCATCTGGATAAAGCTCATCTGAATACAAACTCCTTCTCTATCATTTATGTACTATTTATATTTTTGACCAGAAAAATGCATAACCTTTTCTCCAGTTGGAATATCAGTAAACAGGAATGGTTGTTTTATTGCTGAATACCAGCAATGTTGATCACATTTGCTACTTCATGCTATTCTGCCTCAGAAAAAAAATGTATGAGAAGTGGAAATACATTTATGATTAATGCCTATACTTGATCCTATTAAGTGAAATCCATAACATTTAACATAGTTTTGAGGTCAAAAGAAACCTATAGGAGTCTGACTGGTGGGAAGTACGTTCCAAGCTCAGTGTCTCTGGTATCAGTAAAATATTTGAAAAGAGAAGGACGTATGTTGGCATGGCAACACTGCTTAACTCGTATTTGTCAAGGCCACTGTAATTACTTAGCTGAAGCCACAGGTCACAGGAAGAATGTTATCAGAAGCAAAATTGTTCCATCTTGTCCTCAACTTCCAGGCCAAAGGTTTTTAGATAAATCAAGAAGTGCAGTTTGACTGGAGAAACTCGTTCTCTCTTGCCTTGGCCTCAGCAAAATCTCACACCAGTACCCTTTTGTTCTTGTGTGTTCTGGGTGTGAATTGCAGATTGTTTTGGTGAAAGCATCTTTCTCTTGTTTACATGAAGAAATGTGTGGGTATGAAAAGTGGATTGTTTACTTATTTGAGGTGTTATTTTTGAATGCATTTCAGAAATCGCTACTCAGTATCTGTGGCCAACACCATATGACAGCAGGTATGAGAATACAAATTAGTGTTTCAAACAATGGGTTTTCAGGAGAGATCATGCAAATAGAGTGCACTGTACTTTACTGTATTTATACAGTAAGGTTGAAGGAATAAGTGTTCATTTGTGTGTTGAAAGGATTTGATGTAAATTTGGAAGGCGAGTAGAACATGGTTGCCACTGGATTGCTGCAAGGCTTGTGTTAGATCATGGTTTAACTTATCTTAAAACCATGAGCTGTGGTCTCCTATCATTATTACATCTAAAAATTGCTTTTGTCAGCACAAGGGTTTGATTTTTTGGATCAAAGTTTAAATTCCTTGATAGCATTAAAGACTGTAAATTAAAGATAAAGGTTGAAAATTTGCTGTCGCAGTTTTTCAGTAGGAGGATTCAGTGGGAGTTAATATTTCTGCATCTCCAAATTAATTTAACTTGCTTACAAATACAGAGCAGTAAAACTTCAGAGATTAAACAGTGATAATTAATTTTGTAGCTAAGAGCCTAAAAAGTGGCTACAAATATTTAGTGGTGTTTCTCTTTCTTAACATCTGAAATATTTTGTACGCCTAGCTGACCAATACAGACTTTAAACCAAAGGTGATCTGCTGCATGTGCTTCTCTATGCCATGAGCCAAACGCTGATTCCCTGAGAGGTGCCATGAAGAATATTGGAAAACTTTATGACCTGCTCCTTTATTTTGGCCGTTGGCTGTATCTTCAAGTGCTGCAGCACTTTCAGTTCTCTCTTCAAGGAAAACTGAGCTGCAAACAGTTGTTAGTGATTTCAGAAAAGAGGTTCTTTTGACACAGTCTTATTTCAAACTATGATTAAAAATTATGTTGACAGTGTTAGTTTCTTTAAGTGATGATTGCAGATCATATTAAACAATACTTTTATTTTGTTAAAAGGAAGGATATTACTGTCTGTGCTGTTGAGTAATTTAGGAAATTATTATGAAGACTGTTAAAATTCTAGTTGATGCTTAAATTTAATTTTTAATTATTTTTCTTTAATTTCCTGAAGTTGTGTACATATTGTTGTAAAATTTCCCATGTAGAATTTCCCATGTGGGTTATAACACCCACTGTTCCTGATAAATGGCTTGTAAAAGCAAGGCATTATGGATTTTAATGGTATTTTATCTTTATTTCTATTTTCTTCTTGGATTTATAATGTGCTTCTTCTATTGATCCATACCATTAATGCTGAGATATGCTACATTTATTTTCTGAGATTGATTGTGGTAAGTGTGACTTGTTGGTTTTAACTGGGATGTACATCAGGAGAAGAGTCTTTGAGCAGAGGAACTATTATCTGGAACAGAGATCTTTTCAATGGAATAGTCCTAAGGAGTGTTTCTCTTTAGTATAGATTTCAGACATTACTTTGAGTTATCAATAAAGATAGAGCCCAGAGGGAAAATTTTACATTAATAGATTCTCAGTTGGTAGAAATAAGCCTAACTCCTTCAGTTCCAATAGACTTACACCACCTCAAAGTGCCAATGTGTATAGTTTCTGCTTGGGGAAAAAATATCACTTCCATCAGTCTTTCAGGTAAATAATCCAGCAATTTATCTGAGTAGCATTCTCAAAATAGAAATGTAGAAATGTTCTTGTTGGAGCAGACAAACAGACTAACAAGGTTGTCTGAGTTCACACCTTGCTGAGGCTACTAATTGAAATTGAAAAATCAAAACAATTTAAAAGAAAGCAAATGCAATTAGCAAAAGAATATAACAATAGTGAAGTGTATCACTTGGAAATGATCTTATTTGTTTCCCAGAAACCTTTATGAATGAAAGTGCCTTGGAAGTGTTTCTTTTGTAACTGACTAGAGAGTCATATGTTATGAGAGTTATATGTTGGTGTTTGGTGGCAATATTTCATTTCACTCCATTTGCTTAAAATAAGCTACCAGGGATTTTAGCCTTTTGTGTTCTGTGGTCAGATCCATGTGTTGGAAATCCAGTGAAACCCACAGGTAATGGGTGAAGTCTGTAGGACAGCTTGCTGAAATCAGCCCTGTAATACCTCGTGCAATTCTCCACGTGCACCATTGCTTGGGACAGCACCTCTAAAGGCTGCTCTGTTTTCATTGCCACTCCTTTGTCAGCTCCCACCTGAGCTCTGCACAAGGACTTCATTCTACCTGCATGAAAATCAAAGCAGACCTTGAATGGTTAATGAGACAAATGGGGGGAAAAATCCACCCACTGTAGTGTGTTGGAATAAATAAAATGTTATCTTAAAATTATCAGCTAAAAAGCAGCAACTTCACCCAACTTGTGCATTGTGCTGCTGTCGATTTCCAGGAGATTCTCAATCAATTCCAGGGAAAACCTAGGCTTTTGGGCTTATTTCTTTTCTCTATTGTTTCTAAAATATTTCACTGTTTTGAGTATTTATGGCTTGATGTCTCTTTGACCGTCATAATTATCAAAACTTGTGGCTTATTGCTATTGATATAAAAATTTTATTTTCACTTTCGGATATTTTAAACTGAAAGAGGCTCAGGACCAAGGCTGAATGAATATTCCATGCTGAAATATTGCAGTTATCCCATAAGAATATGGGTATCTCTTAGCACCGAGGATGTAGCTGACCTTTGACTGAACTCTTTTCAGTGGCTGCACATGTCACTATTTTTGTGACAATGGATTGTTTCCTGCTAGAAGTGACTTTTAATTAAAGATCAAATCACTAATGGCTTACTGGAACTCTCCTGGTTTGCTGTTCTTCTCGAGGATGCAAATTTTATTTCAGGAGACCAAGGTGCCTGTGAGTTTCACTTTCCTTATATTATTTTTAAAAATAAGAGTTTTTCGCACTTTTATTGTTGAGCATTTAAAGTTTCATTGTCTGAAGTGAACTACACTGACCCAAAGCAGTTGGAAATCCCCTAATTTCTTATTTAGCTGTGATGCTATCAATTAATAGGTAAGAATATAACTCAGTCTTCCTGACCCAAGACTTCCACTGAGTTGCACCCAGTTTGTACTTGAGATTCCCAACAGAAGAGAATGAGAATACAGGGTTTAGATTGTACCTTGGGATTTCAGAGATCCAAGTCTTGGTAGCAAAGAATTAAATATAGAGTTCAGAGGGTACAGAGCTTAAATTCCCCTGCTGCTATTTTTTTGTCTAAATGTATCTTATATTTTCTCTATGTCAGTAAGAAGAAGAGAGCGGCCTCTCTTGGGAGGTGAGAAGTAAAGGTTTGGACCTTTTTCAGTAAGGCAGAACTCAAAAGTAGGCCTTCGAGTCTTTAAAAGTGTCTCTAACCCCCATAACTGCACTGCTGCTACCTCCATTTTCCCTTCTCTGTGTCTGCGTCCTATTAGCTCATTTCTGCACAGCTACACTCTCTCTTTAAAGAGGCTTCTGAGTACAACTGTGCTTTCATAACAGGTGCCCAGGGGCAGGATCTGAGACTCCTTGTGTCCTAAGGCTGATCCAGCTGTAGGCCTAGACAATACTGTGGGGGTTTTTAATCCTGCTCTGAGGTGATGTTTGTGCCCTGTAAAGGGATTGCGGACGCTTCACCCCCTGCTCAGGACTCCAAGGAGTAGGCGTTGCACTGGAAATTGGTGATGCACCATGCTGAATAATTTCAGTGTTTATGCCCTTTATCTACCTGCCATTTGACCTTCCCGTGCCTTCATTGTCAAAAAAGTTGATCTTTTCCAACTCAACATTAAATATTACGATGTGTTTGGGTATTAGGATAATATTGCCACACTAATTATCTACATATACATTGTGATGAACTCAGCTGAGCTTTTATTCACCATTCTGATCATGAGCTTTTAAATGAAATTTACTTCAAGCTGGAATAGGTAAAAAGAGCTACTAGCATAATTAAAAAACAGGATGTAATCTGTGAGAAAAATTCAAAATAATTTGATTTACTAGCTCTAGCAAAATGAAGGTATGGGTACAGTTAACAAAAGCTGAGTTTCAAAACACTTGGAAATGAAGGCAAGCACCTAACAGGACTATTAAGATAGAATGTGATGAAATTTTTATCCTGAGCAATTGACTGGCATAGAGTAAACACTGCTTACATTCTGATTTTCTATGAATTTCTAGTAGACTTTCTCAGTATCTCTTCTCTAATGTCTTTTGGTTTCTGACATTCTTTGAAGTTCTGTATCATCAAAATCCATGAGTTCATACTGCAATGGAATCTAATGAACTAGCAAGTAAATCTTTAAATTATCTGATATTATTTCAGATGACATTTTCACTATTTTTGCTGCTAGGCCAAGATTATTTTACATTATTTTGTAAAGAGATACTAAAATGTTTTTTTCCAGAACCTTTCTTACAAGCTGCTTATGCTTTACTGATGTGATAATGTTTTGTACAATTTTAAAATTAATTCAAACTTGTTGAATCTTAAGTAGAACTAGATTACTATTTGCTACAGTTTTCTGATTTTTAAAAATAAATTCGTAGTTAAGTGCTCATTGTAGATGTTCATTGATGTTTTATAAGAAATGAGTGCCATTCTTTGACCTATGATACCAGAATTTAATTTTTATATTAACTTTGGGCATTAATTTTTGACATTTACATTAAAATTTTGACATTAACTTTTGATATTTTATAAACATCGCAATAAATTATAAATTTTATATCAGTTAGCTATTGTTTGTTGTTGTTTTGGGTTTTTTTAAGAAATCTATTTTCCCAACTACTGACATAGTCATAAAATAACTAAGAGGTTTAGGAAAGGAAAAAAGAACTATGACACTGAAAGCACTCATTTAATAGGCTGGTGTACATTTCATAGCTTACATTTGACCTTTAAATTAAATAACAAAAAATGCCTGCAATATTTGGGTATGCAGCTTTTTTCTAAGATATTTTCTTGTTCATGTCCAAGTTTCTTACCCCTATCAGAAAAGCTTCAAGTGTTTTAAACAATGTGTTTTAATTCTGACATGTAGCTGAAATTACTGTAATAGATTTGCATTTTTTTCTCCTACAATTCCTTTTATACCTGCTCTTGCTTGTCTCACAATAGCACTGGTAAACAACCGTGTGGGATAGGTGTGATATCTCCTATAATAATTGCACTCCCACACAAGTAATTTTAGGGTGTGAAAAACTTGTTCCCCTTATTACTTCATATAAATCAATACTGTAATCTGTTTTGTATGAGAGACGAAGGACATAATCCTGGTTATTGTACTGTGTGGTGAATTTATCCAGTGATTTAATAAAACTCTCACAAAATTAAATTTAATGCAAAGGTAGAATTCAAACTTGACATTGTTATTGAATATGTGCCTCTATGTCAAGTGGAATGAGATCTGTCTGGCAGAGAAGGAAACAGGAACCAGCTTTGTGGACAGTGAGTATTTGGGGTTATTATTTTACAGTGATGCACAAAAACATTATTTATCTCTTAACTTGGACTGCCCTGTGGAAAATAGGTATCTAGAGAATCTTTGGATATATCCTTTTATGGAGAAACTAAAATATGTTCGTCAGTTCTTTTGGGGCAAAGTACATGAATTGCAATCAAGAAATCATATTTCCCATAGTTGTACTGTGATTTATAGTGAAACTGCCAAGTACTTCTATGGTCTCTGTTTCTAAGAATGGGGTTTTTTATACTAATAATTGCATCAATTCATACATATTATTGTGTATAATTATGTCATACATGAGAAGGAAGAAAAAGATATTATCCTTACTTCACTATGAATGTGAGTCATAAAAAGATGAGGATCTAGATCATTAATGCCAAATTTGTATTGAAATAATTGAGAATTAGTTTTGTTCTGTGTCAACCTGAGTTAGTTGCTGAGCAAGGACAGGAAAACTGTGAAGTATCTAAAGTATCTCAAACTCTAGATTAGAAGTCTGATTGCTAAACTAGCCATTGTATAGCAGGTAAAATTTTCTCTATGTAGATTTACTGTGTCCTCAATACAGGTATTTCACTGACCTAGGACGGTACTCCTTTCTGAAGTCAGACAAGATTTCTGGAGGTAAATCGTCATTTCTATTTATCCGACCACTAATAATGGAATTCATTGCTTATAAGATCACTATTATGTTTCTGTTTTCTGACAGTTTGCTAAGAGTATAATATATTTTATTTTGAGGTTTTTTGCTTTTAAAGAAACTTTGCAAAGTGTATCTTAAAGAAAAAACATGGTTAGTCCACTACTTGCTCCCAGCTGCTACTAGCCAAAACCTGGCTTTCATGGCTGATAGCAAACAGAAGGCAAATGTCTATTTTGAGTCAGAATTAAGACAAAACTCTTCCAAAGGAATTCAGTTTTGGCAGCAAATCTTTAAAGGTTGTCATGCCTTCCTAGTCAAGTCTTAATAAGAATTTTTTTTTGGAGGCAGACAAGTGGGTCAGTAGCCTGGGGTTGGCACAGTTAGGTCATCCAAAGTGCCTTGAGGGAAAATGTTAGTTTTGGTGTCAATACTTACCTGAAGCATAGATGCATTTCTAGAACATCTCTCTGTACTAAGTACATTCATTCTGTCTTCTTTGTGGTTTTACTTTAAAATCATTTCTTTTTTAAATATACTGTCCTAAGGTCAATTCTTTTAAGGTTCATTGTGTATTACATAATATATTTTGGGTCTGGCTTTTATATTTCCATTCTGAACTTGGGCAGCTCTTAAGGAAAAAAGAAGTTTCTTCCCCTTGTGTTGGTCAGTCTCCTGTCCGTGTCTCTTTCCTGCTCAGCTGTACATATTTCATGCCCTTAGTCTGTCATTACAGCTGATATAATTTGACACTTCCTTAATCGATCCTCAAAATAAACTTATTGTTCTTAGTTTATATTTCTACCTAAAAAACTACGGTAACATTTTTGCATAAATTTGTAAATTAGTTTACTAACAGGAAAAACCCACAAAGATGTTTTATTTTCTTGACTAAGCAGAAATCAGATGGGACATGTGAAGGAAGGAATAAGGACTGTGTTCAACTGAAGTGACAAATGCAAATCCTTCAGTTACCTTGGATTTAAAAGGCCTCCCCTGAAGGGTAACTTTAACAGTGGCTGCATTACAGTGTCAAGTGTAAAACCTTTAATGGAGAGAAATTGCCTCAACTAATCTATTTGTCAGTAGGGAGGGGAAGTAGAAAACTATATATAACTTAGAAGCTGAAAGGGTTTGCCCTTCTCCAAAAGAATAAAATAATATAGCACTGAATAATGGGTTTGATTCCAGTTTTAAATTAGAAATCCAATTTGTTCTTATGAGCTCCCTACTCCATTTCCTACTACTCTCTCAATTCTTCTGGGTGACATTGGGAGGTAAAGCAGAATTTGCAAGATTAAAATAGGTAAATTTTTCTTAAAGCTAGACTGAAACATGTCCAGAATGGTGTATTATAAATTGCATTGCTTTTATTAAAAAATGCCAAGTATCCCCAGACAAGATAATTAAGTTTTATGCTTGGAGATGTGTTAAATACAGATGCCAAAGTAATTCTTTCCATAATTAGTGTTACCTGTTGTAGGAGCTGAAAAATGGGATTTTTTTAAGCTATCTGGATACAGTATTGTGTTATGATCACATGAACACAGGCAGAGGAAACAGAATTGGCAGGGGAAAAATGCTGTTAAAATAAGTGATTTATATCATTTGAAAGCACTCTCAGAAAATGGTCTCCTATAGAAGTGCTATTTAGTAATTTATATCTGTTTAAATTGGGATTTGTCTGCTATGTTTTGTGTTCATCATGCCCAAGGGTGGTCAGGATGAAATGAGTCAGGTCACTGTGCAGGTTATGAGAAATTGTGCCAAATGGCACTTACAGAGTTTAACTTTAATGAAGTAGAGATCTTCTTAATAGTGAGATAAGGAAAATTTTTTATCTTTAAAAATAATTTTAAAAGAAAACAGAGAAAGAGACCAGGTTTCCATCTTTCTATTCAGAGAATCCTATGTGTATTCAGAGAACTGTAAACTTGTATGATAGTCGAAAAATAAAGTGCAAACATTAGAGACTGGCATCATAACATATTTGGTACAGAAACATCTTTTGGCTCTATGAAAATGAAAGTATTTATAGGGAATATTCTATCAGAACTGTATTTTTTAAAGTTTTGTACTATCAGAACTATCTTGCTCACAGGACTTCAGTCCTTCATTACCTGTTATCTATAAATCACATTCTTGCATTTGCTAACACATATTAAATATATCCCTTTTTCTCTTCTGTCTTGTACAACTTTCACCCTCTTCTCATTGTCTAAAATTTCCAGTTGGAAAAAATTTCATTTCAAAATACGAATTGTATGAAGATAAAATTGAGTTTGAACTATTTTTCATCAAAGACTTCAACATTTATTATGGCTTTGCCTGTTTATAGTGTGGTGTAGAGCACACTACTGCAGGGACAGTAGTGAATACATGGGGAGCAATGCACAGGGCTACAGCCAGTGGGGGTCCCAGCAAATATTTTCCAAGTATCCAGCCATCAGTTCTTGGGGCATTTCCTGAGCCAGAGCTGAGTTTTTGTAAATATCTGGAGGAAAAAAAATGTTTACATTTAAATATTTGCTGCCCTGCATGGGCAACACATAGAAACTGTTTTGATATTAATGAGCAGGAATTGTCACTGAATGATCTTCCAGATGATGTAAAGCAGCACTCAATGACAGTACAAACATTTAATCCTCCGGAGGACATAGTCTATTATATGGATGAAATTGCAGAATGTTATTGTTCAACAGTTTAAAAACTGAGGTGAATATAGGGGTTTGATGAGAACCTATCCACGTTTTTATTTAAAACATGTTTTGTCTAATAGCACAGTGTGCTCTCTATGTACCTGTTCTTAGTGACTTGAAAGGGAAGAATGTCATTGACAGAAAAAACATTGACAGTGTTCTGGAGCAGGGTATGGAAAAGCTTGGAAGGGAATTCCTGGGTAATTCAGGATGTGTCCGTAAGGCCAGGTGCAGACAAGTGCAGGCAAGATTTGTCTGAAAAGGAATAATTTGGGGCCTTAGCAAAAGGATATTGATTTTCTTTCTCTTGCTGTAAGAATACCTTTACTAATTTTTTTTCTCATCTCAAAACTGATAAGCAAGCAAACCATTACAACAAAAAGCTGTGTGATTCAGGAACATGACAACCATGATGTAATTACCTTGCAGCCACTGTGAGTGTGAAGTCTTTCTCCAGAACGCAGGAAAGAGCCAGAAACTCCTGCCTTTTGTTCTCTGAGCACTGAGTGAAACCCCAGGTTGATCACTTACCTTTCAGGAGGGATCTGCCGCTCTTGCCAAGCTTCCTATTGCCTTTCCAAAGACTTGCTGTTTTTCTTTGCATGCTGAGATTAGCCTGGAGGCTGTCACAGACTGCCACAAGGAAAAAGACTTCATTGATGAAATTATCTTTTTTGTCAAGATAGAACTCAAATAAGTTCCCCATGCCCAGTTAAAATACTGCACTCTGGGTCACCTTGCCAATCAGTGCCACTTGGCACTTGCCAGAAGGCTTTGCATTCATAGAATCACAGAATGGTTTGGGTTGGAACGGACCTTAAACATCATCTGGTTCCAAGCCCCTGCCATGGGCACTGTATTTTCATGTGTTTAACCACCTATTTGGAGACATTTCCCATTAGTGCCTTTGCTCCTGCATATGAATTGTACTCTTTACCTTAGTTTCTTCACATGTGGGGAAGTTCTCCTCCTAACATGCGTAATATGACATCCCTGCTAATATCTGCTGTGCTTAGTTATGTCCCTAATGTAAATTATTAGCCTTTAAGTACTGGCAATGTTAGCATATTGTTGCTGTAGGCTAAGTGTAATTCTTTTAATCTTGATGGTAATTTCCTGGTTAAATATTTTAAATAAATACATTTCAATAAATAACTTTGTACAAGGAATATTAATCATATCACTTTAGAAGTATATTTGGATATTCAGTTATTTCTGACTCTATAGCTTTTAATTTTTGTATTTGGAGTCTAATTTGGCAAAGAAGATTATGCCTTGTCTGCAATCATGTATTTTGATCTGCATGTTCGATTTCTAATAGTATCAGTGCATGGAGTGAAAAATAATGTAGAGTGTAGAACGCTGCTGTTCTCAGTGGTAATCTATAGGCATTGAGGGAAGATAGAGGACTTTCGACTCTGCTCTCTGGTTTCAGAGTATTTCAAAATACAAAACTGTGGCAGAAATGGAGGTTTTATGTCATTGCCTTTCATCTGTTAAAAATAAAGGTTAACCACTTAGATGAGGCTATTATTCACGTTCTTGTGTGATGCCATTGTAGCACAAGTGCTTTTATTATATCTAGGACATTCCTGAAACAAAACAAGTTCATCTCAATTCATGCCAGCATTCACAGAAACTTGTTTTGATGATGCCTGGCATACTTTCATTAACTTAAGCTTAGGTCAAAGAAAATCAAACAGGTTTAAAGCGAAGACTCAGCTAGTGTAGATGTTTGTTTTCTCACCAACAATGACATTAATGAGTTTTTAAGTGGTCAGGAGACAATCAAGGGATGGAGTATGAGTTTAATTGTATTTGTGGCCTTGGCATAGAAGACTTCATAAAGGGTGGACTGAGTTATATGAGGGGCTTTTTCTTTTATCTTGGGGTTTTTGATGTTAATGCAGATCTGCTGTAATTGTTTTTCCTGTTCTCTTCATGAACTCTTCATGTTTTTAAGGTTAACTTGCAAAATGTGGGATCTTTCCTGCTTTGAAATATTTCCTATGCTGAAATGTTTACTTTGTAATTGTTTTATACTTTTAAGAAAAAGGCATAATAGAAACCCTAGAATTTCTGTGGAAATTTTATGGATATTGCCTCCTTTGTATTTCACCTTTGGGTGCATGCGAAGCTCCCTGAGGCTGGCTCTGTTTGTGAGCCATATGCTCCCACCACAGCCCCAGGGTCATCTGGAGCCCTGTAAAATCTGCTTTGGCAGAGTCATTTGTGCTGCTTTTTTCCTCATTTTAATGCTCTCCTTACGAATCCTGCTAGAACCCAGGTTGCTACAAATGAGTTAAACTGAGACACCATAGAAATAATTTCTTTTTGTGGTACCATTGCCCAGATATGGAACGACTCAACAGTTTAAGCTTTAATTTTTTGCGTAACAAAATGCTAAATTTTTCGGAATGTCACCAAAAAAAATTCTTCCTCCTACTGGAGGAATTAAACACACACATAGCATATTTTTATAGATTCCATAACATTTTGCTATTTCCTCTGACTTAATTTTATGTCTTTTTCATCTTTCTATCCTATTTTTCTGGCTTCTCTTTTTGCCTTGTGTCTTTGTCAAAATGTAATTTGAATTTCTAGTACCCTTCCAATGACTGTTTCATAAAAACCCTACCCTAGTAAGGTCATAATGAAAATTCTTTAAAAGTTAATTTTAGAAAACCAATTTGTTTCAATCAGTTCTGTATAGATGACAATTTCCTTGGCTTCATATCTGTTTTACAAATATTCGTATACAATTATAAGCACTTATAATTTTCAAATAATATTTGCTCTCTTTGCCCGTGTTCCTGCTACATAGAAAGTCTGAACTAGTGAGCCTTCCTGTTTGGGAAATTTTTTATTCAGGACTAATTCCACAATCCAACTGAAACCTCACACACTGCCAGAAGAATCGCAGACTAAAATATACTTTGAGTGAGAAATAGAACAGAGAGTCTTTCAGGAACTGTGAAGAACAACTGGAGAAGGTTTGCACAGCATTTCATTCTAAGCAGTGGATGTCTTCCAGAAGGAAAATGCTGGCTCCAAGCACTGTTTTGCAGTTTTCAGTTGAATCAGGGGAAGTAAGCCAATAATGCTTCTTTTTATAAAGCTTTTAGAGTGTTGTATTCTGCAGAAAAATGAATTGAAGATACATCTTCTCTCTTAGGATAAAAACAGAGAGGGAGAGCAGTGGGAAACTTAAAAAATCTGGTGAGCCTAAACCTGGGACGGATACAGGGAAAGGCTGATGAAAGGCCAATGGAATCCTGTGGTACTTCTGTCACACTGGGGCTGACTCCTGACACGATGCACGAGGAAATCCTGGAGAAATTCCAAAGAGATTCTGTCCACAGAGAAGCTAACGTAGACTGGAACAACACCACCCAAGAAGTCCACCCAAAGAAGGAGTGGAACTGTTTTAATTCCACAGTAGCATCCTGGTTCATATGTATCTCATTATTACATTTGGATGTTCTTACAGCACTGCAGAGGTTCTGTGCCATGTTCTCAGGAGTCTTGTCACCCTGACTGGCACCCACTCTGCCAGGTATCCAACTTCACCAGACCTCAGAGAAAAACTGTTGATTGGTATGAAATAGATAAGTATAATGAAATAGATAATCCAAGAAATGCAGTACTGTACTGGTGTTGTTTAAGAAGATTCTGGATACACCGGTATTAATTAGATGCTGCCATTAGGCTGTCTCTTGCCACAGTTTGTCTTTGATAACAGTCATGGAAGAGTTCAAAATATGCTGACATATAAAAGTGCTTAAGGATACTGTATTATTTAGTTTTAAAAATCAAATGAGTTTTGGTAAAGCACAGTTAAAACCAACAAAATCATATCTGCAGAAGTGATTTAAAGTCTATGTGAATCTTTTTCCATTAATTTTTCATGAGACAGGCAAAGTGGATAAATTATCTTCAAATTGGGATTTACTTGTCTAAGTAACTTGTTACTTACTCAAACTTTTAATTAACTAAACTGTTCTCTTTATAATTCATATTGAGCAATTTCCTGCAGCATTATTTTACAGGTGAAAATCCATGGATTGCTGATTTACTGAATAAGAAATAAAATATGAAGAGAATGACTTGTAAAAAGGTTTTAATTTATTGTTTTTCATTTCACTTGAGGATGCTCTTATTTTTGTCTGTGCAATTCCAATTTTCCCTAAAAGCATTATTTTATGAACCATCACTTTCTTAAGATGTAAAATTATTTTAAAGAATTTCAAGATATTTTACATGGAACAAAAAGCTTCTCAAGCATCAGTTTTAAGGTTTTAATTAAGATGCCAAAGAAGAATTATTTTAGTAAAAAACCACTAATATGAAAAAAAAATCCAGAAGGAAACCCTTGAAAGAACAAAAGCAAACACATCTTGTAAAGCCCCCAAAAGAAAATTTGGTTCTTTTAAGTCAGACATTGTGCATGGAGTTTGTGCAGTGTCACTCGGATTGGAAATACTTTAGCAAGAGTATTAGTAGTAGAGGAAAATTTTATTTCACAGAGATACAGGACACCAGCCTTGTCTTAAACTCTAATCCCAAAGGGCTGTAGGGGTGTCAGTTTGTACATAGACGACCTTATTTGTCCTCAGCTCTTTAACTCTTGAATTGATTCTTCACAGTGTGCTGAGTTACGCTGGGTGTTTTCTTGCATTAGGTTAGCAAGGAAGAAAGAAATAGTGCCAATCTTCACATTTGCTTCAGAGGAATTCATGCACTAAATGTCTCTCTGATCCACTGACAAGCAAGGAATGTTCTAGACCGTGTGTGTTATTTGAAACAAATGTAATTTTGATTCTACAGAGTATAATTAAAAAATATACAAAATATTCAGAAATTAGCTGATACAATAGGCAGCTACTTTATAAAGGCATCAGTTCATCCCATGTGATGTTTCATTATCCAAATATATTTCTTAAACCGTATAAAATCTAATTTTGCACATCACTGTTCATTTGTTACCAACCCATATGTACTGAGGTAATGGAACTCTTTACAGTAGAAACACCTCACATGTTCAGGGGCCTATAAAACATCTCTTCTTGTGAGAACCTGCATTTTCCTCTCATTTGTTTTATCATAAGAGATGCATTTCTCCTAGATTACATTGCATTTCAAATATAGTTTGTATTTCCAGAAGAACTTAGAAATTTTCTCTTAAATGGCTTTTGAGATCCATATGAATTTCTCTCTTTCTTGTGACAACTTCAAAAGAAATGAACACAAGTTGCCATCAATAGGGAAATTTCCATCATATTGCTATAAATTTTATACCCTTTTTGTTTCATAAAGTGATGTTAAAAATGGTCAGTATCATATCATTCCAGTAATAGAAATTTATTCATTCATTTTTGCAACCTAATCCTGTGTTGCCAATTTAATCCTTCCTCAGTTCCTTTGTAAATATATACATAAAGTAGATCGAGTCGGATTTTTTTTGGTGTAATTTTTTTTAAGGGTCTGACATTTCCTTATTTAGTTTAGAGTGCCTCCATTTTTTATCACTTTGTAAATGCCAGATTTACAAAACATATACAGAGTTTTATAGAAATGTGAAAAATTTAAATTTGTGTCATGTAATAATTCTATAATTCTTACATACTTCAGTCTTGGGGTTTTGCTGCTCTCTGTGTTTCAGAGCTCCTGGTTTTCCCATTTCTCCTTTCATCTTCGTACTTGCTGAATACAAGGATTTAATACACGTGTCATTTACTTGCCTTGGTCACGTTTAATATGAAATCAGAGGATAATTTGGGTAAGAATGAATGTCAGGAGGCCTCTAGTCAGAGCGAGCCTCCTCCTGCTCCAAGCAGCATCAGCTGGGAGATCAGAAGGGGCTGCCTGGGGCTGGTCCAAGTCCCATCCTGCCAGGAAGGGGCCAGCACCGCACCTGATCCAGTGCCTGACTGTGTCCCTGTGCTGGAGCCGTCCCCCTTCTACCAAGGCAGGGCCCCCTCAATTAACTCTCACCTCATCCACTGTTACCAGCTCAGTAACAGTGGATGCCCTGCAAGAATCAGCAAGCCCTGACTGTGACTTTGCAGGTAAAATGCTGGAAATAGCCACATTTTTTACAATTCGCTCAATCCACGCTTATTTAGCACATCCCAGGGACAGGATCTGTGCACCCATCCTGACCCTGGTCCAGTCACTCCAAACCCAGCTGCAGGAGTTTAATGACACATTCAGGTGCGTGCTTGGAACCAGCACAACCTAAACGTGTACTGAAGAGTCCAGGAAGAGAAATGACAAGATCTTTGTTTCTTGTGGAAACGATTGTTTTTAGTAATAGGGAAACTTTAATTAATTACATTAATCTTGTAATAATGCTGCCTGGAGACTTAAAATTAGGGATTAATTGAAATAATTTTTGGTGTATTACTTAATTTAGAGTTGGAAAATCAGGCAAATAGTGCATGATTATGATAAAGAAATAGTAAATAAAGCATTGTTCTGTGTCAATTAAAAGACTGTATGTAACATTCCTAGTTGTTAATAATGAACAATAATGCAAATGGAGTAGACATTTAAAAATTATTCTCCAAATTCTTTCTCTCTATAAACTGGAGAACAGATAGTGGCAACATCAAATATATCTTCCTTATTTTTTTCTTATTGCACTTACTACTGTAATGTCTGAACATTTACACATTTAGAGGTAATATATAACTTTAATTTCATAGAAAGCTGGAGCTTCCACTTCAAGGTGGACTTTTTAAGGAAATAAATATCATCTACTATTTGTGCTTGCTTTATCTTCTAAATGCAACTTTATCTATTATATATTTCGCGTGCCATTTACTGCGAAGTTATTTATAATTGTATAGACATTTTTATAATGATTCAGGACAAAACACAATTGTGCAGAGTTTGCAAGTGGCTGGTGCAACAGAAAACGTATAATGAGCTAATGGATTCGAATTAATCATTGAATTAATGAGGAAAAAAAATAAAGACAAAGAGACTAGGAAGAAGATAGGATAGTGAGCAATGCCATAAAACTGTCTTCCTTTTAGTGCTGAAAAGGGTGGGGAGGAATGAGCATGAATTTTCGGATGTTCATGGTCTTTATGTTTGTTTCTCTTTGAGGACTTTGTTCTTTCTGCAGAAGTTTTTCACTGGCCTCACTATCTGTTCAGAGTTAACATCTTTCAGACAGCACAATGGTGAATTTTGAGCAACAAAGTCCTATTTCAAAAAAGGAAGAGATGTAAAGATGTAAAGGGAATAGATGTGGGAGGTGTGCTATTTTTTTTTCACAATTAACTAAATATAACCATTCTAAGTGGCTGGTACTTGTTTAGTTTTAGACTTAAAAGTACATTGGTTTATGTTTCTTCTGAAATGTCAGTAGATGAAGAATTACTTTTAATATATCAGGAGAGTGGGTTGGACTGAAAAATTTACATAAAGCTGATGTTATCAGTGTCATGTAGGGAACATGATGGGTTTTTGTGCTGTGCCTCATCAGCAGATATATTTTCTTCTTCCATTTGTTACCTGCCTCTGTCTTTTAACAATTATGATTAGGAAGGCAGAAAAATTTTGATTTTCCTTTTGTTTTCTGAGCTTTCAAATTCTTTTTGCCCTAGATAAAAGTTTTTATTCCTTAGTTTCTGGTAATACACTGTGCTATCAAAACACCAAAGAATAAAGTGCAATTGTGGGTCAAGAAATTAAAATCTGATAAAATAAGAAACCTGTTTGTTGTTTTTTCTAGTGACTCCTGAAGTCCTGATTTCCCTGTCAGCACTGAACACCCCGTGCAGCTTGGGCCAGGGACTGAAATCCTACTCTCATTCCCATATCAAATTGTCAGCAAAGCCCAAACTCCTGCACCTTTCATTAGTGTGCAGTGAAAGAGCTACATCTTGATTAAACAGTTTTAGGATTCTATTTCAAGTCTACGGCTCCGAAAGTTGAGAAATAATATAACGAGTAATTAAACATATGAATTAAAGGGTGAACCTCACACTGTGGGCTGAATCTTTCCAGGTTTAGGCTTTGCAGATAATTTGAAAGAAAAAAGTCACTTATTAGCAAGCTCTTTTCCCGTCTGCTAGGTTTCAAAAATCAAAAACCAACCTAAGAAAGGGATAATTTTATAGCTCACTTCTAAAGTGAAAACTAATACTTTCAATTGTATCTGAAATTATTTCAGTAGTAAGTGTAATCACACTTAGTCATTTCCATAGACATTTTGTACAGGTTGGAGTGTCTAGAAGAGTGTTTATGTTGATAAGAGGAAATAAATGCCATCTCTTACAATGTTAATATTTCTTCCAGATAAAATATAATAGCAGGAAAAATATGGGACAAAAGATATGAAAAAAATGCATCTTCATTATGAGAATCTTGAGAGTACCACTGGCAAAAGATAATTTTTAAAATATTGTATTCTCTGTATTGTTGCACTGCATTTCTCTTTCTTTGCAGTGCCACAGTTTAGGGGTTTGTAAGTTTGATGTGCTTCCTTAAAACTGCTTTTTTTTTCTGGTGTCCCTTTTCCTCCCCTGCCAATACCTGAATGGGTATTTTTTAGGAAAGAAAATAGCTAGAAGGGGAAAATCGAGGTATTGTTTTTTGCAGCTCCTGGTTGGTTGGCTTGACCTCCACAGTGTGTTTTTGTAAGGGCATTACAGTAAAATCCCACATATGGATGGAATTAACCTTTACCAGAACTTTTCTCATGGGTAAATTCCTTTAGTTGCACATGGGAGAGCTGTGTGGGTAAATCTCGTGAATGCTAATGGAATAATGGAATCTCTTCTCTGTCATTGCCAACATTGTCAAAAGTCTCCATATGAAAATTCCTTTACACTTTATGCATTTCATATGTGAGATCTCTATTACATTGAAATTTTGTCATCATATTCACATACATGCTTACTACAAATACCAGCGGGAGATAAGAAACCTTTGTATTTATATAAATTAAGGATACTTTCTAATACCAAATTTTGCTAAGAAAAATCCAACAACAAGGGCTTTCCTTGTCTGAAAAAAATTCAGAGCTTGAAAATGCTCAGTCTATTAAAAAGAAATAGAAAAGTTCCATGTGAATAAGTCCCAAATTTAGGACATGCTAGCTGAAGTCCAAGTATATACGATGACTTATTATTTTGCTTTAGTTTTTATTGTGGTTTAATCCCAGCTGGCAACTGAGGCCCACACAGCTTTGCAGGATCTTTTTTCCTGTAAATTCGAGAAGCTTTGCTTAGCATATCAGTGATAATGTGTGTGGGTATGACCAAATTGCTCATATTAACTGAGTAATACAGGTAAATCATTATATTCTGAGCTGAAATTGTAGCTTAGAATTAAGTTAACAACCCTTTATTTGGAACTCGCTCTGCTGATGCACAAAGTCAATTTGGCACCAAAGACAGAAAACGTTATGATTGGGTGTCATAGAAATTTGGCTGCACAACAGAGAGGTTCCTACAGCTGTTCCATAGCTCAGGCCAGCGACTGCAACTGAAAGAATTGAAAATCTGGTCTCTATTTGGTGACACAATCTGCAATTCTCCATTCCAGGTAGTTTTATGCCTAAGCCACAAGAAGCCTGTCTTCATTCAGTTTATCAAATAGGATTGAAATTAGTCTTTAATAAGTTTTGATAGTGGTGATGGCTCAGAACATCTGGCAGTTAATTGGATCTATGATTTCAGCGTATTTTGAAATAACTTTTTATGTTATTTCTTGTGTAACATCTGGGTTTGAAGTGCAATTTCAGAAGTGTAAGCTACATCTCATTCGTAAAACATCCATGATGGATATCAGTGAACATAGGAAATTAAAACTCTGATAACTTCTTTTATGTTGATTTAAGCTTCCACTTTTTATTGATGGGACAGTTTGTATTTTATTAATTTCAGATTAGCATCAGATTTCTACATGATCAATCACTTCTGAAAATGAAGAGTAGACTGGTCTGTGATATTCTTGGAAAACTTAATTCTCAAGATTTGCTTTTTCATACAATCTCTTCTAATTCAAGATTACAACACCTCAACAAAGGAAGTATGTGTCTTACTCTCTTGCAGTCATTGATCTAATATGTTTCAGTAGCTCTAAATTTAGTCAGTAAGACAAAGTGATATTTTTAAGGTTATGATAATAGCTAGAAAGACATCCAGCAACATTTTTAGCCCCCGTCACAACCTTATGATGACTTCCTACACTAATTCTTTCATTTGCATTACTACTTTTATTGCTATAATAAAATATTATTAATGCCATCTAATACAAACTTTATCTTTCCTTGCTAAAATACAGCTGATTTCCTCTTTGGCCTTTCATGGCCCCCCATATGTAGAACAAGTTTGTTTTCCACAGAAGATGTTTCATGAAGAGAAAAGACTTCTTCAGTCTAGAAAATGGTTGGATAGGGGCACTGTTAGAAGCAAAACCAATTTATCAAATGGCACAGCTGTTCACTGTATGTTAATAATGATCCTTTATATTTGGGTGCTGTTTGGTATTTAGAGCTAAATAACTGCCTTTTACACCACCCAGCAATCTGCATTTAGAGAATAGAGAAAACTGACACAGGTTGAATTAGAAGCTGCTAAATACATAGAAAAAAGAGTCAGTGAATTTAGTGTAGAGCAGTTGCCAGCAAAGCACTGAGAGAGATGTTCAGATGGGGTTTTTTCTGTTACTGTCTTTATTTTTTGAATTTTACTTAAAATGTTGAGTATAAAAACTTTCACAAGTTACTGAAACTCTCAAAATATCCTCATTTGCTCATTATTAACTTTGAAGAAATGGAGTTTTTAAGGTCAGATTAAGCAACCATTTCCGCTCTTAATGCTGAAGTGTGGATATACAGGTAATGTTTTGTAGTACATGCATAAAAAATTCCAAGTAAAAGGAACCCATTGCTGATTTTCCTTTTCCCTTCCTTTGAAGGGAGTAAGTTTTGTTTCAGAAATGGAGAATTGTGGCATTATCACTTAAATGTAGTAAAATGAGGAATGATGGTTTAGGAAATAGCCTTCCACTGTAGATGGAAATAATTTAGAAATGACTTGCTGAATGTTTGTTCACAGAGCACAGGGCCCCAATTAAATTCCACAGTAATACGCTATATATGCCTTCCCACCACAGATTTTGGAATTTAGGTTATACAATTTTAGAATATCAGTTACTAGCTATTTGGGAGGACATTACCAATTAAAGGAAATGAAGAGCACTTTTTAGATTTTCTAACAGGAAAAAACCCAGATCATTTGGATGCTTGAGCAGTTCTAAAACACTTTTTTTCTTTTCCTTCCAGTTAAATTCTTTTTGAACCAAAATTAATTATTTCAGTTTGATGCTTTCAAACTAATTTTTTTTTCAGAAATTATAATTTGGGGGGGGGACTAATATAAAATTTTTATTCAATGTGGTTATTTTGGACTGATGAATTTTTTGATTCTTTTTATTCTTAGTTCTTGATTACTATGTGTCAGAAGAGGCACTTTAGGGCAAATGTTCAACAAAGATTGCATACAATTATACAGTCTTTTAAAATAATGTTTTACGGTTTTCTCATCTGTAAAATGTGTGATAAAACTGCTCATACAAGTATTTTCAAACCTTATTGTTTTAAAGCATTTGTTAAACTCTAGACGAGTCTTTCTTACCATTATAGATAACAGATGCAATGGACAGGAGGCCTTGGTAGCTATTTGGTGGTTTATCTGTAACGAGCCTCTTTCAAAAATTATTTTTGAAGTACACATATGTGATCACTTCTGTTGTGATATCCCTGGGCAGACGAGGTAGGCGTGGGAAGCCAAAGGGAGGAGAGAGGCATCTGATCCTGGGAGATTTCCTGCCTCTGGCTGCCCTGGCACTGCAGGTTCTGGACTGGTGGTCACTGGTGTGAACGTACTGGGGAACCTCGGCGCTGGATTTGCCTCGCAGAGCTGGCGAGGCTGCCTGGAGCTTGGCTTTGGCTGCTCCCACCCGTGTGTAGAATGGGAAAGTTTGTGAGTCTCGTATTTGGGAAGAAGTAAATTTCATAGAATCCTGGAATGGTTTGGGTTAGAAGGGACCTTAAAACCATCGTGGTCGCACCTCTCTGTCATGGGCAGGGACATCTTCCCCTAGACCAGAGTGCTCTAAGCCCCGTCCAACCAGGCCTTGAACACTTCCAGGGATAGGGCAGCCACAGCTTCTCTGGGAAAAATGTCATCTTTCTGCCCTGCCAGACTTTTCAGTTGCCCTCACTCAATGAGGCAGCACAGCAAGATAATTAGTTCTTGTCATCTTCAGAGTTCCCTGAATTTACCAAAATGCTTTTAACCCAGACGCAGTCATTTTAGCTCTGCACGCCAGCAAGAAAATATTAAAACGTTATTCAGTATTCAAATGACAGGTTGTTTGTTTTTGTATTATTTAATTCTCACTGACTTTAAGGCAAGATAATGTTTTTGTCTTTGAAGTGTAATAGCACAAGTGGGTGTTAATTCTGATAGAGTTCAGGAGTAATATAATGGTGCAGAATTTTACTAAATAGCAAAACTGTTGTAAATTTTAGTAATACATTGCTGGTATCAAATAGAATGAGCAGCCAGTCTGCAGATGAGAGATTGAAACCATTTTGAGCAGATCTCAATTGGCAATCATTAAAGAGACATTTTTACTGATTTTGCATCTGGTATTCAGACAGAATTCTTAGTTCTGAAAATGTGTAGAATAAGTGGCTTTTATAAGGTAGATGGTCGATTGGATTTGATTGTAACTTCAGTTGAAAACCCTTATCAAGAATATAAGCATGTAGAAAAACATATTATCTCTATAATTCTCTCTGAAAACACAACTCAACGTGAATTTGTAAACACTGAACTACCTAGAAGTCAATGGAAAATGTTCTGCAGACTTCAAATACCTCATTATTTTTATTTCAGGGCCAACATTTTATTTTACTAGACTTCAAGATTTCTACTCTCTGACCAAATTATCAACCCAGGGAACCACTGAAAATGTGATCCTAACTTAGAGAATAACGTATTTTACTTAGAAATGTATCTTTCAGCATATACTTGAGTCCTACTTGTGTGACTCAAGTATCACAGCAGAAGGGAATTAAGGTTAAATTCAAATTGTTGCGTGAAGAAAGCCTTTAGATGGAAGGAGCTGGAACACTTTGCTTTCCATTAAGCAATATGGAAGTGTGGAGAATCATGAAAAAAATGAATACAGGAAAACAAATACCAAGAAATGCTTTTTTTTCCATTCTCTTTTAATATATGCCTGAGTAGATTTATGTTGCTTGTGCATCAGGCAGTCACTATGTTTTCTGAAAAAGAACCAGAACTTTTTTTCTTGATTCTCTACATATTATACAATCTTTTCCTTAGCTTCCTGATCGCTATTATTTGTTACTCATCCCTTTTAATCCATTAATTTTGATGTGTGTTGGCCGATTCCAGCCGCATTTGACAAGATGCAGATCTGGTGCTTGGGGTCCCATGAATGTCTGAATGGCTGACTCAGGCATGAGCTGACTCCAAAGCTGTTTGTTTTGCTTGCCATTAATTTGGAGGTGATGCTTCTCCAAGATTCACAAAGCAGCAGCCAGCTAAACAGTCCATGTATGTGAAGCTGCAAACTAAACCAGAGCATATGCCACTCAGCAGGATTAAAAGGAATTGTTAGTACACCTGGAATGGGATGAGAGTTTAGGAAAAAGAAGAGAGAGAGAGAATGAGGCAGCTGGAGATTGAGGAATTGTAAAGGGTTGGGTTGTAGACATGAGGGAGCTGAATAAATCAAGAGTGGTGTATGAACTCACAAAAGGCCAATTTTTGTTATTGCTGCTGCTCAGAGTATTAATTGCTTGTCTTTGCTGCTGTTCACAAGAAAAAAAGTATCATTGCATTTCAACTCGGTTGGGAGACAAAAAATAATTCTTAAGCAGCTCATTATATTTAATATATCTCCAAATAGTATTTACTAGAGATTGTTTATTGTCCTGTGGTCTTGTATCTTTTGCAAAAAGAACCAAATCAAGTGTCTTAAAACTGCTACTTCAAAAGCACTTCTGAGGTGCCTCTTTCTGGGGGGAGATGTTTAGAGTACAGGTTGCTTACATGTACTATGTTAGTCCTTTCTTTGTGAATTAATTTGGTTGATACAGAAACATCAAAACAGATTAAGAAAACCTGCCAAGGTTTTTGCTTCCAGACTCCATGACCCTTGTTTGGTCGGAAGTTCTGTGTAGGTTTTAAAATATGTCTGTGCATTTCAGCACATTCATATTTTTAAGGCTTTGCATCAGATGCAGGAAAAGTAGACAGTGACAAGATTTGCTGAGTATATAGTGTGTATAATCTGACATTTTCAGGACACGGATTTTAACTAATTTACACCATCAAGCCACACTGCTTAAATACGTGACAGCAAACCATCTTCAAATTTTATATATGAATTTCTTCACTTTATAGATCTAAGATCCATCAACTTGGTTCTGCAGAACTTAATCTTCTTTTCTCCTTCCACATTATGACTGTGAATCACAATTGTAGTTGCTGTTAGCTCCACCTTTAGTCTTTTTCATGTCTGTACAAAAGCTCACCTTGCGCTCTCAAGCTCTGGCTCTTCCCTTTAATAGAAAGCCCACAGATTATCCATGGATGGGTTAAACCATAACCTGTTACTACCTGTGTGTGTCTAATTTGGCCCCTGCTATCTTTTCAAAAGCTGAAAGAAGTTTTTCTCCCTCTATCCCACTCCAAGGATGAGGAGGAGACGTCAATAAAAGCATGGTATATAAATATTGGTGAGAAGAGACTTTTGCAACAGATTTATTCACAGTAAATTATTGCTATTCCAGGGGGAGGAACCAGTATGTGTTGATTCAGTGTCTCTTGTTGTAGCATATGAGGAGAGTCATGTGAAAATAAAGCATTTTGTGAGATTACAGAATTGTCTTCAGCATTTCTTGGTTTTGCAACTAATCTCTGATCTTTCTCATTATTACAGTCTTTGGCTACAGCCATACCCTAAAACCTAATGCTAATTGAAGAACAAAATACATCAGAGCATAAACCACTAAATTCTATTCTGGGACAGAGAGAGTTGGGTACAGAATAATGGGAACATCTGGCTCTGGTCAACAGCAGATTAGTTGGTGAGTTGGTATAAGAATTACTGTGGATCAGAATTTGCACATTAGTAAATTTCAAATACTAAAAAACCAGCAACTGTCAAAGATGTGAAATGTCAATAATTATTCTTGAAGTTTCTGAAACATGACATTATATGTTTTATACTTAAAAAAACAAACAAAACCCCTTTATGAATACATCTGTTTCCTGTCACTTGAATAGCACGCCTCCCAAGGACACTATCTGGATTTTTTCCTTAATGTGAAATTTCCTTCCAGCTTTAAAATCTGTTTTATTTATGCTCCTGTTGTTTTATGGGTGAATATTTTAATTGTCGTGCTGGCTAAGCAGGATCAATATCCGACTTTGCTGCTATACTGAAATTGTTCCACATTTTCACCAGCTGTTCCTCATGAACTCCTAGATGAAAATTTTCTAGTGGCCTGTATTTCCCCACATCTTCTGTGCAGTTCCTGCCTCCATCCTTGTCTGCATTTTAAAGTTAGCAGTGCCAGGAGCTTTCCTCTAATTGGGTTTATGTGAGGCAAATTTCTCTTTTACAGATATTCTAGAAGTCTTCACAGTGCTGTCCTCTCTTATCTATACCTTATTTTTGGTCACACACACTCTGCTCCCTTGCTCTGGGATTTGTTCATGGTAACAGGAATGTCTCCTACCCAACAACTTCAGCCTTGCCTCTAGCACATGCCCCCTGCTGCATCTGATGGTGTTGGAACCCAGGATCTGGGCACCTCACCACCTTGGGTACCACAACTGCAACGGTTTGAAAGCCTCTTAATCCAGCCTTCCACCAACTCTTTCTGTTTATTTATTGTATTGGAAAATACACTTTCACCTAATGTAGATAGTTTATAATTTGTGTGTGAACTGGAGGAAAAAATATTTTCAGAACACTGCATGGAATAGATGGGCTAACACCAAGCAAGGTTTTATTCCTCAGCAAGCTACATGCTAAATGACAAGCTTTCCCTGTGATGTGCTAAAGAAGAATGAACTGCACTTTAGGGCATTAATTAAAAAAGATTACTCCTATGCTTTCATAATGTTATATAATGTTATGATTAAAATCTTTATGCTTGTCAGAGAAAATAAAATTATAACTATATTTTATTTTATTGAAGAATAAACATTTTAGCTGAAATGTTGAGGAAGACAAATAGGCACACAAAACTACCCCAAGCTCTCCAGCACTGAAAAATCCCCAAATGCTCAGCTGGCTCAGTGTCTTTCCTACATTATCCCTACAAATCTCTCCCTTAGCACAGGATGCAGGCAGGCTGAGGGTTAAAGTCAATATGATTGATGTATATTGTGTTTTTACAGAGTCATGTACAGAAAGCAGACCTATAGGAAGCCACCACCTTGAAGTGCTGATAAAAGCTCTTCAGTACCTCAGAACAACTGCCATAGACTGAGGGAGCTCTGGCACTAAAGGACTGGAAACAAAATGGAATATTTTCTTTCTTTGATTTTGCAGGAAATGAATTGAGCTCTGTAAGAGTGAGGAGACAGATGATCTGAGTTTCCCAAATAAATTCTGGACAACTGAGGCACGGTGAGGATTTAAGTGGTGTTAAGCATCGTGGAATTAATTTGTCTCTTCAGGAACACGTGCTGTTCCTTTGTGTGAGAATGCTGTGTCCGTGCTCACGAGAACATTCCAGCGCAGAGCAGAGCACTCCTGCTCTGTCAGCAGGATACTGGAGTGCATATTTTCCAAGGAGGTTCCCGGCTTTATTTCATGCTGCCTGTTCTTGGGCAGCATGAAATTGCCTTTGTTGGTGAGGGCAGTATCTCACCGTTACAGTATCTCTTCCTGATTATATCTTGTTAGAATCTATCACCGCACTAATCAATTGTTTCCACTGCTCTGTGCACGGGTCCGGTGTCATCAGAAGAAAAATGTGAGTAGAGAGGAAACTATTTGCAGTGCAAACACATTTTGGGTAATTAAGCTGGAATTGTTTACTGCTGATTTTGTTCAGAGGGAGAATACCAATGAAACAAATTTGAGATGATCACAGTTGTTGAATAGCAACTGGGTACTGCTTAAATTCCACAAGAAAAATTATACATGATTACTGAAGATAATTGTAATTTTGTATTAAATAAGCCCAGGAAAAAAAAAAAGGCAATATATAATTAAAGGTAGCAAAGGCAAACACTTAAAAGTGATTACACAGCTAAATTAACGTTGTCAGCACAACCTTGTTTGGGCTTCTTGTGTGAGTGGATTCTGACCCACTGCAATTACACACACAGACTCTATTTTTAACACAAAGTCTGTGCTTTCTCTTGTACACCAAGATAATGTAATTCACCCAATGAACAGAGGTTCAATATTTCATTTAATTCTTACTGTTAATTGTTGTTCCTCTGACTGGCTTGCTGGATCCCACCAGGGCTTTGATCTGAGGAAGGAACTGTTAATCACTTCATTGTCTCTTACCTAGTTCTCATCAATACAATACATAGGTGTTTTGCAAACATTAATTTGATTTATGCACTTTCAAAACGCTCCTTTGAGATGGAAGGGTACTGTTTCAATTTCACAGATAAGAAAGCAAAAACCAAAGACATTGAGGACAAAAGCTTTTGCTAATTTCAGAAAACTTGAATTTAATATGTTTAAATCAATGCTCTGAATTTTCACAGAAACCAAGTCCAGGCCCTGGGGGAAAAAACCATCACCACAGAGTTACTCTTTTCCTATGAAGAAGGTTGCTTAAAAGTCTCACAGAATCTGGCTTCCCAGAGCCATTCTCACGTGCTTGGGTTTTTTCCCCACAATGCCCTACATCATTTACTACGTCTCCCAACTTGTTCTGTAAATGAAATTAAACTCTTGGAGACAAAATGAACAAATAATATGAGCCAAGAGCAGGCTTTGTGTGATAATGGACCGGTTCCCATTCAAAAGGGAATAAAATATTTACTGTCAGAATTTGCAAGTAGTCTTATAGGAGTGAGGTAGTAGTGGGAAAGATAAAATGCATAAAATGATGCTCTAAGGCTGTCTCATTTCACTAATATGTTTTTCCATTGAAGCTTTCAGAGGACATGCATAAAGGGGGAAAAGAGCATGTCTCATTAACTACAGGGACTTATTTCCAATTTTTAAGAATGTTTAGTTTTGGAAAAGGTTTTTATTTAGGTTACTAGGCTTAAAAAGTGAGTGCAATCTTTAGTATCAAATAACAAAAGGGGGATGAAAATCTCCACTTCTGTCACTCCACTGAGTTCACTGGAGTTAATGAAAGAAAGTACCAGACTTGTGGATTTCCTGAATGGTTTGATGAAACCATAAAGAAGCTGGATTTCTCAGGTACTTTTGTCTTTTATAACAACTTTCTTCCCAGTACCTGAATCTGCTTTGAAATAATCAATTAATATTTGTTGCACCTTTGAGGAATTTTTCAAATCAATATTAACTGCTGAATAGATACCAATGCTGTAGTAAGGTTAGAAAGAAGAAAAACTGAGGGAAAAAAATTTTAAAAACCAGGCTGACAAAAAGATTTTAGCTAATATTTTTAGGTTTCAGTCTGCATACGTTTTGTTACTGAATTGGAATTCTAAATCCATTTTTATAATTCTGGGTTTTGAACTACTAGATTAAGGTTTTGAACTCACTTAACTTGGTGACAAAGTAAAATAAACTGTCTTGAGGGATGTATCAAGAACGAATTTGCAACTCTCGTTATTATCTTTCATCTTTTATTTATAGCCTGGAAAACTTTAATGGTCTTTCCTGAAAAATGAAAGTGTCTCCCTCCTCTGCCCCAAATCTTACATAAATAGTGTAAGATTTGAAGACCAGAGCAGTTTATGAACTGAGCTGAACAGACAGACCCCCAAAAAATGAATTTAGGATTGCATTTATGGATTGCATCAACAATACCTCAACATAAGGATGTCAGGTAGAGTAAACCATGGCTCAAATGAAGTTGATGTTGTTTTGGAACTGGCAGGTTAAATATCCATGTGGTGTCCAGTACTGGCCAAAATAGCATTCCTCTGTCTTGTATGTTCTGTATGCTGCTGAAGATGTAGACTGGCAAGTAAAATTAAAATAAAGGAGTAAATAAAATATTGTATAAGGGGAGAAAAAGGAAATTTATGTTCTTTGCTATATCTGATTCTGGACAACCCATTATTTACCTGTGCATTTGCTCTCTTGCTCTCTCTTCCTCCCTTTCTCGCCCTCAGCCCCCTGCCTTCTCCCATAGAACTATTTATATATAGATAGGGTGATATACAATTATTATTATTATTATTATTACTATTAATTATTATCATCATCATCATCATTTTATATATATATATCTCACAGTTGTTCCCCTTTGCCTCACCAAATATTTGTATTTGAGGCTTCTGGAATAGCAGCAATTCTTTTAGGGCATCAAATTCTAAAAGTGAGCTTTCAGAAAGAAAACATTGACAGTTTAAATACCTCCCAGCTTCACTTTCTTGTGATCAGATCCTTGGAGGCTGGTGGTGGTTGGTTTGGTTTTTTTAATTTCCTGTCTTATTTTGTGGGGATTGAAAGTATTTTCTTTGTTTGTGAGGGGAGCAATTTTCTCTGTGTGAGGGGAGGAAGCAGTTTTCCAAAGTCCAGGAGTTTCACTGTATCTACAGCAAAACCTCCATTAAGACAGGATTGCTGAAAAAGTATATGAACAACCTCCACATCTGAAAAAGTCATTTCAATAAAAAATTAGGAGTACAAGGTTGACTTCATATTACGTGTGTGACTTAAATTCAAATGGTGTCTTTACCAGTGATCGAAATGTCTGCAAAAGGTGTGTAAAAACAGTGATGCCTAAAGCAGATTGTCATTATCTCCTCCTGGTTATAGAACAGGGAACTGCAGCCAGGGTCAACACCCTCAGATGCTGAGAGAAGCAGGGATTAAGCCTTAACCGAGAATTGCTGCTCATCTGACCCCAGTTTTTGGTGCTGATTTTGTCCTCACCATTGCAGAGAGATGCTTGGAGTGCCAGGAACTTCATACCTGTCCATTTGTTGCAACACACTCTGTAAAATCAAAAATGAGACTTAATTGCTGAATCTAGACCAAAATATAGAATAAATAAATTTGTCTAAATAGTATGCTAATGGCATGTTCAGGGTCACATTCTGGGTAATAGTAAATTCCATGAGTTAGGAGTCAAAGATGGTGGTTGGAATTGTTTTTTTGGTTGGTTTGGTTTGTTGGTTTGGTTGGATTTTTTTTGTTCATTGGTTTTGTTGGGTTTTTTTAGTGGAGTTGTGACAGTTGTATATTTATGCCTCTGTTAAATCGTTAGTCTTCATTCTGAAATTGCAATAGTAAGACTTAATCAGAATTGGCAATAAAGCATCCAATCTTTTTTAAACTTAACAAATCACATTTTTTTTTATAAGTTTGTCTTCAACTTTACATACATAAAGGACCAGGAGCAGCTTAATTAAATGATTTCTCTCACTGTCTTGCAAAAAATATAGATACAAGTTCTTTTCTAGATGATCTGTGTGTTATATACAGCCATAGCTTCTGTCATCCTTGGATCACAAGTGAGATAATGAGACTTGCTCTTTTTCAAGCCTGCACAACCTGTATGTCACTTTAAATACCAGGCTTAACCATAATTTTTCTGTTTCATTTTTATTTTCTGGGTTATATTCAGTCAATCCATACCAAGAACAAACACCTTCAGGGTCTTTGTTCAAAACAGTGTGAAGAAATTCTGCTTGCATATTTATTCCACTAGCAAATTACCTCAAAAATCAAGAGAATCGTTGCTGAAATATTCCCACAATTACATACAAGGTCTGTTACACTGTAAATCTGAGAAATCAACATAATGCTCGTTTTCTTGTCCTCCCTCGAAATATACCTCTGCCATTTGTTGGGAGCCCAAAAGACATCTTGTAGTTCTACAGAATCATTTCTAAATCTAGAATCTGAACTTTTGGAATGTTAGTTAAAGGGAAAACAGTCCTTGTTCATATTTTTTCCCTCTAAATACTTTCCCAAATCTCAAGTGTATAAATTTTTAATGTATTAATGATTTGTTCTTTGGCAACATACTTAGAAAAAGCAAGAAAAAAATCCTTGACAAACAAATTTTTTAGGTATGAGAGTGTAGCTCTTAATTAAAAAAAAAAATCAGACAGCAAGAAGCCATAGACAGCCAGCGAAACAATCTTTCATTGAGAGAATGAGAGAACAAAAATACAATCAGACACATCACTTGAGCTTTTCTAACACGTATTACTACATAGTTTGATTATTAATTTTAGATGAATAGAGCATTAAATGCTTTTAAGGATGTACAAAGGCTGCTCTCTCTTTCTTGTCTGTCCACCTTTGCTGGAGTTATTAATTATAGATATATTATTTTTTAAATGTAACATTTCCTACTAATTAAACTCTTCAAAAGATAAGGAGGTATTCTTGGTTTTTATAGATCATAGCAATTGATTTGGGGATTGGGCTAAAAGTGGTTTTGTAGAATACCAGATTGTCTTCAGACCGGGGGAGTCTGTACTGCTTTACCCCTACATACGCAGTAACAAACCAGTCAGCTCTGCAAATCAGAGTTTAAACCAATAAAACTTAAGCAGAGCTGACAAAAATGTTCAAAACATTTTCATTAATGCAGCAATTTATTTTCTGGAGTACTATGAAAACTTATTTTTATTATGTTTAAAATTCTCAGCTGCTGCTGTGTCAGCCTGCGCTGCCGCTCTTCCGGTTCCAGGAGCTTTATTCTCCATGTCCACTTGCAGTTAAAGCGCGCAGTTCCCTTTGGTCATCCTCACCAGGGGACCAGCTGGAGCACTTCCCACTCCCTCCTGCTTCCAGGCCAGGATGGTGGGATGGTGTCTCTTCCTGACCCAGAGCTTTCTCACAGCTGGCGGGCACCGAGGGGCTGAGGCTCTGCTGTGCACCCTGGAGCAGCTCTGCCCCAAAGGGTTGGTCCAGCCTAAGGAGGATCAGTTGCAACGACTTGGTTTATCCCCCTGGTCGGGCAGGAACATTAACTGAGTGCACAAAACCTTCTTAGAACTTTTGGAAGGGGCAAAGGTTCTCAGGTACCAGATGAATACTTTATTTCACGGTTGTATCAATATACAGGGTGAAATGGGACCAACAGGCCCACCTCCTGGTCATTCCTTTTGGTATGATTTCTCTGGCTATATATTTTGTAATACTTGCAGCCTTTACATATAAAAGACCCCAAAACCCCAACAAAATCAACAGCCCTATGTTACTAACCCAACAGGTTTTCATTCTAGCAGGAATATCAGCATCCAATGTACAGCAATCATGAATGAATGATTACCCACAGTAATTGCAGTAGAACACATTGCCTATGGTTGCAAAGTAAAATTCTTAAGTTTGTCACCATGGAGATGCCTCAAATCAACAGATTTTGATTTGAAATTGTTATTCAGTATCTATATAATTTATTAATGCAACTTGTTTGATAGGTGATGACTTATGGAGACAGGATAATGCAGTCATTTCTAAGTATGTGACTGTTCCATTAAAGTTGCTCAGCCAAATGATAAGAAAACTGAGCCTTAAAGTTGGGTAAATACTGCTGGAGAGAAATAATTGCAGAACTTCTTTTGTCCTATTTGCTCAGATCTCAGATAATCTTGAGAGCAATACTGTAGTTACACAACTAACAGAGAAGTCAGGTTCATCCTTAAAACACTCCATTAAATCATTTTGTCATTGTCTTGCATGTAGTACATGACTTGGGAGTAAATGTCTTGCATGTTTGCTCAAATGTAAATTGTTACGAGTGCATGTGCAAAATTGCTCGACTGATTTGAAATAACAGGATCTGCACAATCCATGTGAGCAGTTGATATTCCAGTGATCATTATTTTCTACCCAGTTGCCTACTGTGAATTTAGAAATCTTCATTGGTGACATATCTATCTACAGAAATGCAGGGAAACACAAAGTAAATATCTTCACCTTTTTTTTTCTAACCTTTCTCTTTCCTAATTTCTCTAGAAATTAGGGTCAAAAGTCAGATTCTGATGGTTGTAATAGAGACTAATATATGGCTTTCTTCGACAGAAATGTGCTTACTCCACTCTATTTTCTTTCTAATATGATAAGGAAAAGAAACCAAAAAACAAACCAATGAAAAAAAATTTAAAAAAAAAAAAAAAAACCACTTTTTTTTTCATTTGTTTCAGGGAAAGGGTAAAAACTACACTGATGATTACAACAGAAATTTTGTTTGAGTTATTCATTAAGGCTCATGTGCATTTCCACTCAATCTTTTCTTCCTAAAACAGAATAAAAAATCACACACTTGACATTTCTTTCTGTGCTGAAACTTGGGATCTAAATAAACAACTTTAGGTTATTTGATGGTGGCTTTTTCAGAAACGTGCCAAGAGTCACAGGTATGTTATTTTGCCTCTGGGAATAAGAAATAATAAAGCTTTAGATAAGAGCTAGAGGGAAAGGTTACACTAAAACCACGTATTTATATTTGTATCAAATTCATAATTGATAAAATCGCATTTCCCAAGTCTCCACAGGAACTTGGACAGTATTGTACTACTTCTAGATTCTATTTATCATTAAAAATAGATGAACCTTTGTCACATCTTCCAAAAACAGACACTGGGAAGGTTAGGAAAGTTTAATGGAGGCCACTGTACAAACAAACACATTGCATAGATTGGATTTTTTTTTTAATCTGGAGAAAGCATTGCAGCTAAAGCTCATCACTGATCTTCTTTCTCCCTCTGAACCACACAGGTTATCAGTCCCTTCTGGCTGTGTTTGTGGATACCATTACAATGTGGGAGACATCAGTGCACAAACTCATAAGAACTGGAAGAAATTAATACTGTGTACCAGGAACACTTCCATAATTACACTGAAAGCACCCAGTAATTAGAGACACTCTATTAATAATGTTACCAAAATACACTTAAAGACTTCTAAAGAAATTTCAGACTCGTTTAAAATTTCAGAATCCCCAAAGAAATGAGGAAGCAGCTAAATCTGCATTTGATAAAAGTCCAAAACAACCTCACTCCTGCATATTCGACCTTTAAATTCATTTAAAAACTCCTTTTAATTAAAGTTACACCACATAAAAATGAATCTAAATGAACTCATCTGATAGCAAAGATCTTTTCCTTGTTTGCTCATAAGACACAAACTTCAATGCATGTTTTTGACAGAACTGCAGAATTCTTCCCTATGCATTTTTTACTGTCATAGATGTCATAGAAGCATTTTATACCAAAAGACTATAACATACTTTTACACCAAAAATTGCATTATATTAATGCTTTTCTGTATGGATCCAGACCCTTAGAATTTTATGAACAAAGGGATTGATTTTTACTTGATGCTTTTAACAATTATGTTATGTTGTCCATTGCTTTAGGGTTTTTTTTTTTCTCTTTTTTTTTTAATTTTTTTCTATTTTTTTCTGCTATTTTTGGTTTTGATCTTAATTGGGAAAAGTTTCTGGTTCAATCAAATCTTCTCCATGGAACTCTGACAGTCATTGCATGTGCAGAACAGCTCTTCACAGTATTCCTCCCAGTAATAGATGCGAATATTTTCCACTCCCTTGATTAAATAAGTCTGAGTTTTGGAATTGGTGAACGTTGTTAGAAGCCTCACCGTGTCAAAAGCGTTTTTCTTTTCACCTGGAACTCACCTGGCTTTTCAGCGTAGGCACTCTTAGGGGGCCAATCCTCTTTGTCCCTCCTGGAGTCCTCGCTGGGTGTTCGACACGGCAAACGGGAGCACGGGCGCTCACTTGTGAGGGTGAAAACTCTTTGTCTCCTCTCAGCTGAGCAAATGACCTTTCTTGGCATCATTGCTGGTTTGCAGTATGTAAGTTTAGAAAACTTTGTTCCCAGAAGGAATAGAAGACAGGTTTTTGCTACTATGATTTTTTTCCATCTTTGTCTCTGCATCCTTTTTTCTTTTTTCAAGACCTTTCTCTTTTTGTTAATTTCAACAGGTCAAGCTGAGGTTCATTGGTCTCAGACTTTAATCAATACATTTCCTTACCAAATATAACCTAGTTTTTCTTCTATTTTCAAATCAATACTTTAAAGTCTGAAAAATAGTCAAACAAGATCAAAAACATGGCATTTAAACAATCCTACTGTAACAGACCTGTGTTGATGTTTAGAGATAAAACTGCTGCTTTCCTTGATTCTGAGTTCAGGTGCCCCTATTTTAAATATAATTCTTTCAACAAGTTTATAGAACATTTACAAAAATTAAAATGCTGGTGGTTTGGGGTTTTTTTAAATTCTGTCTTTATATAAGCTACTTTTTCTCCACTTTTTTTTTTTTTGTTTCAAGTGTAGAAAACACTTTCAAAGTCACCCGAGGGAAAGCTCTAAGCCAGAGGACATACACCATTTTCACTTTTTTGTGCTTCAGGCTAAGATAGTTTGACTGATCCATCATCTGACTAGTAGGCAAAGTATAAATCATGTATGAAAATGTCAGCTGAAATGTTAGTGCACCTTCACGTCATTAATTGCATTTTTTTAATCTTATGTCTGTATCATCTTCAGAAATTCCCCAGCAGAGCATAGTTGCAGGTACCAAATACTGGCTCCAGGGGTTTTTGGTTGGTTTGGTTGTGGTTCCTTTCTTTTTTTGGTTGTTGGTTTGGGGTGTTTTTACTTTTGGGGAGTGAGTTGTGGGGTTTTGTTTTGTTGGGTTTTTTTAATGGTACAAAAGTTAAAGAGATACATGCTAGGCTTTTTTATAACTGCTTTGCAAGGTCTGGTTAAAACATTAGCTATGAGAATAATTCCTTCCAATTCTACTAGTTTAGGTTTATCTTCTAGACAAGAAAATCTAGATAAGATCTCCTGAAGTACAAAGGTCAACTGACCAGTGGAATTCCACCATCCAGCGGAGTGTGGTCACTATTTTCAATTAGGCAACACAGTATATCTTTACTCAGAACTATTTAAATTCCTGTAAATTATAAATGTATCTCAAATGATACCCCAGTCCTCATTAAAATGTGCTATTTGATCTTTCTCTTTGGTGTGTGAGAGGACAGAAAAAAACAGGAAAGCAGTTAAACTTAATCTATGGTCCTCAGAACCTTCCTCAGAGAATGTGGATTCCAGTCAGGTTTGGCTGCATAACAGAAGCAGTTGGTAGGTCAAAACATGTTATTCTGATATCTGTACAGCATCAAAGTTCTATTGTTTTTGTTGGGTTTTTTTGGTTGAATTTTTTTTTTTTTTTTTTTTTTTTTTTT